>PVQA01001075.1:0-27615 GCA_002980515.1 Fusarium burgessii | reverse complement strand
GGTCTAGGCTAAGCTAGGCTAATCGTCGTAGTGGATGGAGAGTGCGCACGCTAGCTCCAATTGCCCTTTGTTTGGCGTCGGCTACGGTTTCATTTCATCCAATCCATTGCTACAAACAGGGATCATTTCCGGAATTTTTTTTTTTACCTCGAAATGCATGGATTGAATATCGGTGAGAATGGTGGATTGATCTATTCTACTCTGTTCCATTCTGTGTTACGGATGGTGAGATAAACTACAGGTCTTAGCTTGAGGTTATTTGGTGGGGAAGTTGGGGAACTGTCTAGAATGGTCTTGGCTTGCGTAATGAACACAAAACAACAAGAAAGGCTTGTGATTGTGTCTGTGTCCCGATGATCAAGCTACATGGGAACTGTAACCTGCTGAATTGATTCGTCCGTAATTCTGGCGCATCTCGGCTTGGTGCACGAGGTCAAAGAGGGAGTTCGCCATGCCATCCATGCATGGGCCATGATGACAGGCGAGATAGAGATAAGCTTGTTTAACTGACACTGTAGATCAACAAAATGTCTCACCTTTTAATGTTTAATTATTTAGTCGCTGTTTGGTCTACCATTTCATTCCTCTTTGTCACCATCAATCATCGCAGCCTACTTCTCATTCATGCATGTGATGATACCAACTCCCCCATCTCAATTGGACCCCTGTTGCTCACGCGCCATTTTGCTGTCTCACCGCCCAACGTCTAGACCCCCCCGCCTCCGATTTTCTTGGTGGGCGCTAATGATATGATGGAGGCTGAGTTCACTCGTGATTCACCCGCCGTCACAAGCAAGCGCGGGGAGTTCCCCCTCACTCCCACGCTAATCTTGGCCCCCCTTCTCCCCGATGTCAGATTCATTGATTGTTAGTGGCCGGTACTTGATCTCTGGGCATCGCGATAATTCATCAGCAGGGGGTTGTCAGCTGGGTTATGAGCCAAGACAAGAAAATGGATCTAGCATCCGTAAATATTGACGAAATCGGGCTTTGGCCAACTCCAACATTGATTGACCAATTCCAGCTTGCACAAATTGAAGCTATTCCCAGATTGAGCTTACTTATCTGCCAACAACTTGACAATTCCCTATTGTGAGCAAATAATGAGTCTATCTCGGTAATAGGTACTTGATTAATATTTTTACCGATGCACTAGATTCCATTTTATTTCTCAAGCGTCGTCGCCGCCTAACTTAAAACCCAACTCCATAGATGTATGTGCATCAGTCATATTGTATCATAGGCAATTGGAGAATCTCGTTACAATTACAGCCAAAAAGAGGGAAAAAAAAAAAAAAAACAAGATGCGACTTCTTTAACCTTTCCGTCACAACATTCAGCCACTGCCTCTACAGGCTGTCATTGCAGGTTGATCATGGCATGATATACTATCAAGGAAATTAGCTAACTGTCTCTAACGGAGAACCCTTTCCAAGTCTTTCGATGAATTTCCTGTCTTTCCTATCTGCAAGCCTTTATGATGCATGGGATCCCTCTACAATCAGCAGCCATGTGATCTCCCCATACAGAAAACTAGTCCGATTGAAGATGCTTCTTTATCACAAGGAGGGTCGGCATCCTTTGTATTACTATAGGCCGCAGAAGGGGCAAGTTCAGACAATCGCAATAAATTTCATGACCTGTATTACTGCAGATGAGTTAAAGCTGACCTCTCTCTCAGGAATGTCTAGTGAGGCAACGGATGAGACGGAGGAGAGGGATGTTTTTTATATCAATTTCACATCCCACTCTATTTGCGGCTTTCCAATATGGAACAATTTTTTACTTATATCTCCATAGCAGAGTTTAATCAGTAATGGCATATAATAATGCGTACCTTCAGGAGAATTCAGATTTAGCTGTTACTGAAACTTCCAATTTAGGAAATAATCCATTTGGTGCAAGGCTGATTAATCCCTTTACACGTGACATGAGCCAATCCCCCCTTGTCAACAAAGACATCCCTTTCTTTCCCCTCTTACCAACAAGAAATGGCGGATCACGCAGCTCGACTACGTCTTGCACAACTACATCAACCCATCCATAAGGCGCGCTTGAAATATTCTCAAGTCCCCTTCCGCGACGATGAGTTGATGTCTGGTCCCCCTAGTTATACTGCTGCGGATTTCGAGACACCGCGGCTTCGACAATGCACTTTCGATCCGGCAACCATTAACTGGAAGCTGTCCTCCCGTCTTGGTGGTGGCCTTGATGGATATGCTTGGAAAGTGTGGTTTGCCGATAATGGCCCCTATGTCTTGAAAGTGTTACGTGTATATTGACAATGTCGATATTGCTAGCGTTTTACTCATATCCTTAGTTTTGGGACGTAGAGCCCCCCAACTTTAGGCATTACTTTGCTACTCAGCGGGAATGCCAGAATGCGGCTCTCTTCCAGATGATAGAGACTGCAGTAAAGCAGGCCGCTACACAGGGCACTCCAATTATAGTAAATGCCAACCCAAGAACTAAGAGTGAGGCTCGAGCTAATCTCCGTGCTTTTGCCAAACGAGATTGTGAATCGCAGCTGTCTGAGGGATCATTGCAAGTGAAAGAAATATCGTCGACTCCACGATTCAAGAAATGCTACGGTTGGTTAAGGCTCAACTGCAAGGTATTTAAAGAGATGCCTAGAAATCGAAAAGCGCCCAGTCTAGTCGTCGGCAAGATACCCCGTGCAATGTCAGCGACAAGGAACATATTGCCATTGTTTATGAATATGTAGAGGAGGGCGAGGGCGCTCTATAGTGTTGGTGACAGTTCCGAATGTTACTTCAGGGTAGGGATTAGGGTAGTATAATGTTCCTGCCAGAGAAACCCAGCTTCACTTCTCAAACTTAAAGGGCTCGCGTGGCAATATTAAGATACCCGAGAAACCTACCTATTGAAATTTCTCCATCGAGAATCTTGAGAAAACCCCCTATGTCGCCTCCGAATTGATTACGAGATAGCCATCTTCAAATCTGAAACTCGAAAATGTCAGCTAGCCTGCCCTTGTGGGTCAGATCGGGGGGCAGTTCTAGCTCGAGAGAACTACCTGGATCGAGCCATCTCATGACCAAATTGAAGCCGTCGAGACTCTCGATTTGGTGGACCAAGGCCTATACATCCCACGCGACGCCGGTATTGAAGTCGGCAGACAAGACCCCAGAAGTCCGGTTCACCAGCTGATCAATGGCTTCAACGTCTTCGGTATGCATACCGTTTTTGTTGATTTGGTAACTGCTCATTGAGTCAAGAGATACGGTGCCGCGCGCAAGCAACACCTTGAGTGCCCGGGACCAGACGACATCTCGATGGGTAAACTGCTGGAACAGATCTGCAAAGTAGTCCTGGTATGGACTAGCTTCCAAAAGAAACGTGAAAGATCCTGCATCCTTTACAGCTAGCGCGTCTTTAAGCCACAGGACAATGACACGAGAAAGGAGAGGCTTAAACAGCTTATGTCCTGTTCCCTGACCACTTTGCAAATAGGCTGCCGCGCCGGAAGGGGATTCCGAAACGCCAAGAATGCACGACGCACAACCTGTAGTGAAGGATTTTCCCTGATGAAAGGAGCGAGGCCGAGGGCATGAGTGTGCGGTTTGTTCACGGAATGGAAGTCTTTATGTAATATAAGATGCTTTAATTGCATGCGCTGACTGGGAATGCGTTTGAGGAAACTAATGGTATTAGCAGCGGCCGAGAATTGGATCTTTTCTTGATAACGAACACCAAAGGGAATGTGTATATCACTGCCAGGATCGTGCTGGGTGGAAGCAATACCTGTGTCGTCGACATCATCCTGGTCGTCGTCGTCGTTAGACTCGTTATGCTGGAAAGAGGGCGCGTAATGCCACATATTTGGGAATCTCCAAATATCACCAAGCCCCAAGAGTCTAATAGCATTCTTCACCTCGCTCTCGGTTGGAATAGCCCAGTTATCAAACCGAAGATTAAAAAAGTCCTGTATTAGGTCTGTTCCAGTCCACTGAGAAAAGGTTGCACGAATGTGATTAGCAAACTCGACCGGTTTCTTCTCCGCAATGAGTCGCAAGCAATACGACAGGGCATCTTGAATCTCCCATGGGCCTCCGGACCAGGTATGTGATGGATGGCTCCTGGTCCGGGTGCGAAGAATCCTTGAGAAGCCACTATAAAGATTGTTTGGCTCCAGAATAGCCGACTTGACGTAGTATCCAAGGAATTCTCGAATGCCGCCACAGTGAGTGCCTCTCGACTGATCAATGGGTCTAGATTGTGGTCGCTCGGCACCAGATGCAGACTCCTCTAAGAAGCCTGCATCGCCAGCCACTCGTCGTTGGCTTCGTTGTCATTGGCGTCCGACCAAAGAAGTCGATGGTCCCTCGATGGGGGCTCAAGCTGGCGTGCAAAATTAGGGTACTTAGATGCCAACTGGGAGTATATATCAGATGTTATAAACTCGGCCAGATGAAGGACAAAGTCTGACTCTAGATGGTAATAGTATGTAGCAATAACATTAAAGCGGCTAGCCAGACTTCGCCAATCCTCGCGATAAAGAGTCGAAAAAGTTACAGTATTGAGGGATAATGGAAGATTTTTAGTCTCATTGGCGATAGAACGGCACGCATAAATAAGGGAGAGGTTAATGGGCTCGTTCCTTGCTGTCTTGAGTTTGTCGGACTTTACATCGTAAACGTATCCGCCGTCGACTTAAAAGTAGTCACAATATATCTGTAACCGCAGCTCCAGCAGGAAATCGAGAAAATTGAGGTTGGTTGACATAATTCTAATTGAAGTAGAAGGTTCGTTGTTGTAGGAGGTAAAGCAAGAATAGGAAAAATTAGAGGGAAACGTGGGGGTTTTATAGGAGAGAGTCAGCAGATGGTTAGAGTTGATATAGCGGAGTAGGACCCAAGTCATTCCTCCAGAACACCCAAGAGCCCACTTTGTTCCTCTCTTCTATAGGAGGGAATGGCAAGCCGTAAGATTAAACAGCTAAAGGTAATAATGAACAAGTTTTTGCCTTTCGCTTCCATGATTACAGATTGGCTCTCCGTTCTATCGAATATCCTGTCATTGCTTATATCATGATCTTGGTGTAGGTTATACGACTTTGACATGGACGTCGCAACATTTACAGCACCGACCGGTCATAAGCAGGTCCCCGAAGCTTTGGGTGGATTCATACTTCTCTACATGTCACTTGGGTACTTGTATAATGAGGGAATAGCCGTCCTTGCGGCTTGGAGACGTCGTTGAACTATTCTCAGAAGTTGTTTACTGTGTATGGACCCCCTTCCTTCCAGAGTCTCGTTGACAACTTGTTACTTATCCTGCAGACTCGGTATTTGCAGGATGACGGCCAGTTTTGAGGTATAATGGAATTATGACTTGATATATTTGAGATCAGCTACAATGAAGAGGTGGGCTTTCCTACTTAGCCTCGCGTATGTTATGGTCTTTAAGAGACTCCAAAGTTATTTGTCAAAAAAAGAAGACAAATTAAAAAGTTTCAGACATCTAGCTCTGGTTTAGAACTAACCAAGAACGCATTACTAATGCGATAGTGATTTGATACTAGCTAACTACCTAAGCCCCTTCTTCCGAGGCAAGAGACAATCTAGAACAATTTCTCAAGAACAGCAAGAAGTTCAGAAACGCCATCCTCTCCTATGTTCTCCTCCAACCATCCCTCTGCCTTCTCAACCAGCATTTCCCAAGTATCCATTTCATCCTTGAGCTTCTTCTTGAAAAACAGTACGGCACAAGCCGTGGCCAGAATGTCATCCTTTTCAGAGTTTTCTTTGACCAAAGATGGAAGTTCAAGCTTAGACGCCTGGTCAGAAGGTATGCCGAGAACACACTCGAGATCGGTGCTCCATGACCAGCTGCCTGCAAAGGTTTGAAGTGTGGTTAGAGCTTCCAATGGCTCCATGCTGCTGGTGGCCTTGCTCTTGCGCGCTTCGGGAACAAAATGAGAAGAGAGGACAGAAAAGCTAGCTGGTGCAGGAGCGGGAGGTCCGGCATCAAACAGTGCAAACCCCATATCCTTGCCAGACTCTTCCGCTTCCGAATCATCAACAAGCGGCATCGCCGCAGCATCATCCATCTCCTTTCGATACTCTTCAAGAAGGTCCTCATTTATAACTGCCGCAGGAGGTGCAAGTGCCGCGGCTTGAACGGTCGGTGGTGCAGCTGCAGACGGAGGAGGCGGGAGGGCACTACCAAACAGTCCTCCGCCAGTACTAGGTGATCCTCCCGGGGCGGCTCCAAAGAGACCACCGAATAATCCAGCACCAGGAGATGAGAGGGTGCCGGAGCTTTGAGGGTTTGGGCAACTGAGTAGACCTCCAGTAATGTTGGATGATCTCGAACTTCCAAAGAGGCCACCACTTCCAGTGCTTGAATTGGAATCTCGATCACGAGTAATCGCTGCATTTGAAGGGGATGCAAAATTGTTTGATGGCCTACTTAAGGAGCAAGCACGAAGTCCGCTACTGGACTGTTGACCGAAGCGAGCCGCCATCATCATTTGTGGCATGTTGCGTTGCCGGTGCTCTTCAAGTTCGGCTTCTTGGACGTTCATCAGCTTCGGTTCGTTGTCACCATCCTCGACAGCGACAAACGAGCACCATTTGCCTCCAATCTGATACTTGACGCCAAGGCGCACAGCCTCGCGCTCAACCATGTCTGAGAAGTGACCATCGTGCTTCTCCTTGAGCAGTTTGCCATTGGAGTCCTCGGCTTGGGTCAGCCACCCGCGACCTTCTTCAAGTTCCTTGACCTCCTTTCGAGCTGCGAGACGATGGATGACAGAATCTTTCTCAGCAACAGTGGTTATGGGGATTTCGAGTTCCAGAGGACCTTGGCTGGAAGTGCCCCTGAGAATCACTGATTTGGGTTGTTGGGAAGGAGTGTCGTCGGAGAGAAGGACGTAAACAGTGGTGCGGTTGAAGGGGAAGAGGGGAGGAATAGTTCCGGGTGTCTGCAGATAGCGAGGAACAGAAACAGCAGGAAGATGATCGAACTTGTTGTCAATTTCAGGCGCGTCAGTCATTTCGGTATCGTCATTGCCATCTGCAGAGTCATCGAACAAAGAGATAGGCTTCTTTGGTGCCTGAATTTCCTTGACTTTATCTGGAACTTCGACAGGGTCAATCGTCAAGCCATCGATGACCTTCTCAACTAACTCAAAGTCATCGTCGGTGGACGCAGTTGCTTTCTCATACTTGATCTCGAGAGAATAGTCTGAAATGTGAGGAAACAGAGCTCCTCGAAGCATGCGGACTACCTTCTTGTCCATTTTCTCGTCATCGGCAACTGTTTGAGCAAAGCCGTTGCCAGCTCGTGCAATGCCCTCGATTAAAGAGGTACTGGCACCTGCTCCGATACCTAGGGAAAAGACTCGCGCGGTTCCCTTACTCTCAGCGACTTCCTTGTTGATAAGCTGGAAAAGACGGTCTTGGTTCCAGATCTCACCGTCAGTGAGAAGGAAGACTTCGAGGTTCATGTCCTTGTAGCGCTTCTGGAAAGTGGCTTCGAAGGGTTGGTACATCTCAGTGCCGCCATAATTGCTATCAAAGGTCTCCACGTGCTCAACAGCTTTGTCAAGCGTCTCTTGGCTGTAGGACTGTGACCGGTCCCAGAGGAAGGTGAAGTGAGAACCAAAACTGCAAATGTTGAACTTGATGCCAACGGGAAGAGACTTTAGAAAGATCTGGAGAGCAGTTTTGAGGCCAGGGATCTGTCCTCCCATACTTCCACTTCTGTCGCAGATAAAAACAATCTCGGGCTTGTCAGCAGGTAGCTTGAACTTGGGAACAAGGGTGGTCATGATGGCGCGCTGGTTGGGAATGGTGGGGTGAGTCTCGAGGATAGCAGATGGCTCTCCGAGCTTTGTGGCGACGATCTGGACGACAAAGTCCTGCTCCAAATGGGTAGTCCCCTGTTGCAAGGTAGCGGAAGCTCTCTGGAGAGATGGCTCCTGAGACTTGGTAGTGGAAGTGGTGCCAATCTCAACTGAAAGGGGATGAGATGGGGACTGAATAGACTTGATAGACGACCCATCTGGCATTTCCGCGTCGACGGTAATAGAGATTCCCTCTTTCTGGATCACAGTAGACGATGTGAGGGACTGGGCATCTCCGTATCGTGGAACAATCTGTGTTGGGATAGTGAAACGAAGGCCATCAACTTGAGCGTCATGCTTGAGCTCTCCCAGGTACGTGATATCGATCTGTACCTTTTCTCCAGCGGGGACGTTTCCAATAGTAGTAGTAAAAGTATCAGCTGCGTCAAGAGATTGCTTGAACAGGCCAGCGGTCTGTCCTTTGGCTTTGGCTTGGTTGTAGACTTGCTGTGCCTTTTGTCGCTCCTTGACTACGCCCTTGATAACGCGAGAGCCAACAGTGCATGTAAAAGCGACGACGGAGACACCGTCGTAAAGAGGGAACACATAGCGAAGTTCGTCGATGGCTTCGCCGCTGGGGTTGACAAAGGTTTGTGTGAGGTTTGTGCGAGATGTTGTGGCGAGAATGGTGGTGTGAGCCTTGATTTGGACCTGAGGGAGGTATTTGGGCGTGTCTTGAATGAAGATGTAGCAGCCGCATAGAGGAGTCTCGCGTCTGCCGATTCGTGAGCCACCAAAGAGTGACATATTGGCGGCCAAGATTCAGGATGATGCTGATGCTGATGATGTTGATAGTGCGGGGTAATGATGTTGACGCACGTCAAATCGAAAGATGGAATGTTGTCGAAAGGAGAGATGAGTGACAAGAGTGAGACGAGTGGTAGAGAATGGTAGTACTGGTGGAACAACCTTGGCTTATTGCATTGACTAATGTCGAAGGAGGTGAGGCGCAGCACTGTTTGTATCTTGATCCTACAAATGGATGAGATGCGATAATGCCGAGATACAGTGTATGAAAAGATGAGTTGGAGAGGGGGAAAACGGTCTCTCTTATAGACAGAAACCAGAAACCGACAAAAATTTTGTGAGTCAGCAAGTGTCTATGCCTTTATTGGGCGTCGTTCGCTTGGTTACAACATCAACAGTTGCCTTTCTGCCTATCGATTCTGCCTAGGCACATGATTGGTCAAACACAAGCCTGATCTCACGGCCCCAACATCTGATTGGGTGAACAAGCCACAATACTGCTGCCTGCTACGCCGGACTCCCTCTGAAACAACAGCTTGCTGTTTTACTCGCTCTAACTTCTTGTCTCGCAGTCTGCATTCTCAGCCATACTTTGCTTACAAAATCAAGTCCAAGCCATAAGAATATACTCTAGGCAGCTAACGCAGGTAATTGGAACACGATATTTTTCCCCACAATATAAGCTTCCACGATATTTACAAAATCAAGGTATTCTGCTATTTAATTGCCTTCTAGTGGGTTGTTAGGGGGGAGAGAGCTTTGCAGCACAGCCACGGCTCGCTTGGCGGTCGGTTTCTAGGGCGGTAAAAGGCGGCGGAATGGAGGCCATTCATTTAATGGCTTGATTTCTGTTTCTTTCTTTCAACATTCAGCATGCAGCATTCCATTCAATCTATCAAAAATGTCAAGTGAAAACCGTAACGAATCGCTCTGCCCTCCATTGAAAAGCCGCGTTAATAAAACCAAGCCGCTATCGGCAGCAGCACAATGGAACATGGCACAATACCGCAAGCTTGGCATCGCGTTGAAGAAGGATCCCGAAGCCAATATTATCGATCTTCTCTCAGCAGCCTATCCCAAGCGGTTGAAGTCATACAAACATTCAAGTAAGAATATCTTACATAATGCAAATTAATAATATTGATCCGGTAGTTTCAGGTTCCTCTCCATGTACACAAAACATCCATTTGCCTAGCGCCAACGACCCGCGTTCCAAGCTGGTTGCCACTGAACCTTGTACTATCATTCACGAGCTATCGGCCCAAGTCCAAGAATTGTTAGGCTCTGGTAACCTCTCTGAGGCACTGCTTGAGTTACTCTATCAGGGCGACATTCTTTTTCAAACTCCCTGTATTGTGATTTTGAAGATTTGCGAAAGCATTGTTGTCAAAATGACCCAGGTAGATACCCTCACAGAATACCGTTCACTTTGCTATCTGCAATAGCATCTTCCTGCCTTCCCAGCCCCTAGACCACATGGTTTGCTGCGCTTTAACAATCATGACTTCTTATTTATGACATTTATTGCTGGGATTGACTTGGAAAATGCATGGCCTCGACTACAAGATGACGACAAGCGGGCGGTCCGCAGCGATCTTGATGAGCTTTTTTCCCATCTCAGGTCAATCCCTTTTTCACAAGGCACTCCCTTTGGCGGTGTCGGTGGAGAGGGCTGTAAGGATTTACGTCGGGGCATTCGAATGAATCCTGAGCCGATATATGACGAGGAAGCTTTCCTAGACTTCTTTTTTTCCGGGTCTAAATCGGCCTTGCCTTTGTATACTAACCTCCTGCGCAGCCTGATGCCACCAACTTCTGCCAAGTGCGTGTTCACGCATGGGGATATTCGACCAGCGAATATCATGGTAAAGAAGGACCTCGAGGGGAAATGGAAGGTTGCTGCTATTATAGACAGGGAGGCGAGCGGATTCTATCCTGAGTACTGGGAGTCTTTGAAGATGACAAATAACCTTACACCGAGAGACGAGAACGACTGGTACATGTATTTGCCAGCAAGTCTATCCTTGCATCAGTACCCTGTGCAGTGGTTGGTAGACAGAGTCTGGGATCCCCTCATAATCAACAGTAAGGACAATCTGTCAATCTACACAGACAGAGCTTGGGTCCAACTCCAAGTCCAAATCACAAATTGTTATACATGATCTTTTCCTAATTGATGCAACGTGATATTGAATATAAAAGCTACGTGTGGTCTGGAGGCTAGAATATCCAGTGAATCATCAGCCAAGAGCGAAAGGAGGGTGCATGGAAGGGAAAGCCAGCATTCAGTCTGACCTCGAGTCGTAAACAAATTCTGCTGACTTATATTGACGTGGCTGGCCATCTTCGTTCCCGGATCTTTCTCCATTGTCATCACCATCATCCACTTGTTGGATTGGCCCATAATAGGGTATTAACGCGTTTATTCCTGTGTCTCAAGTATATTCGTTAATGTCACCTTTTTCCAAGGCCCTGTCCCAGATTTCCAGGACGTAGTCTTGGCAGTTCCACAGTACTGATTCGCTGGGAACCCGAATCCCACTTACTGTATCAGCAATACGCTGGATAAAGTTCAAACGGCCTAATGTCAGGGAGATCGAGAGCCAAGCACTTGATGCAGTCGGGCGATGCATCAGAGCCAATGATCTAGAGTCTATATGTCATGACTGTCAAAGCCTACCCTCCGCTTCGTCGGGCGCCTATCATTCCCAGTCAATCCCTCCCTCAGAGTGGTTTACACCCGGAACAGGATTGAATGAGGTTGATAAAGGATGGTTTGTCTTTTCCCTAGCATAATTTCACTTCAACCTCGTGTTTCCATGTTGGTGAAGTGTCCTGCGGTTGATGTGTAGCGCACAATGGAATGACGAAGAGAGCACCACCATTCCAGTGTACCATGTCGAGAAACCTGCATCCAAGACGAGATACCACTGTCGTTCGATGGGGAGATGACAATTTCTGAAACATAGAGATAGGACTGTGTGGTCCTCAAGCTGCCGATATACAAATCGGCAGTATGATCAACCCTCAACTTCTCAAGGGCCTTATCCAACCGAAATTGGCCCAAACATTCCCGGTGACCGTTATCGTATTCGACCAAAACTCCAACGATGGGTCGATGAGCAAGTGCTGTATCCCTGCAAAGAGTCATATCCACAAGTCCTACCATGTTACTAGATGAGACGAACCAAGGCTCAGAGCTCATGGTCCAGAGGTAAGGAGCTTTAGGTACCAGAGAGGATGGGAAAGGACGCAGAACAGGCGTTTCAGCCAAATCGGATGCAAAATATCTCAGTGACTTGGGTTGTACTGATGACGAGTCGTTGAACCATATCTGCGTTCCATTTGCTGTAGGTGTAAAGATCCTGTCAAGCACGAGGCAAGATTCTGGAGGGCCACTTGTTCCAAATAGAGTATCTCTTCCTTTATTCGTCGTGAACTTTGGGAAATGTTAGTTGCAAATACTACAAAAAGGTAACAAACATCATCTTACCACGAGACAAGCCGAGGGTCGATTTCCTGCGGCCAGTGCATGTCTTCGACAAATCTCGGTCACATATTCCCCATCGTCAAGAGGCATGTAGATGAAGAAATTGCGCGGGTAAGCAGCATCCATATCTTCATAGAAGCTGGCATCGTCATGTCCATGAGCATGAACCGATGCAACGGAGGTTCCGCCAGTCACTGCTGTGTATCCTGTTGTACCGCTGGCATTGCAGGTAAAGGGCGTCATCCGAAGTCTCTCAGGGAAACTATCAACTTGATCAAACGTCATGATATCAATAACATTGTTTGGGTGTATAGGGTCCGCCCAACCGACATACTTGTTTCTGTCATTTAATATGGTCTCATCAGAGACAAGGATGTCTCTCAACTTGACACCCTAGCAAAACGTTAAGATGAAATTCTCAATCAGCAGGATATACTTACATCAGACTTGACTGTGATCTTTTCAATATCACACGAGGCAGAAATAGTTCTCCACCATGACTTCACAACTGGCGTAGGCCCTACCAGGGAGGCATCTGCATAATGGAACTTGACAGACCGAATCCCACGATAATTTTCAGCGATCCATATTTTGTCAATTGGATGACCCTTTTTACTGAGTAGCACAGAGTGGTCTTGTTTGTTGAGCTTCGATATCGTATTGCTGAGAGTCTTGACGTAAGGCACCCCGTCAACAGTAGTGTAATTAGCGTATACATCTTGCGTAATATCAATGGTGGTATCAAAGACCTCCGTGCCTAAGGACTGCTCTTCAGTGGTGACGGCGGCACATTCGCGTACAAGATGCCCAGCGACTGTCATGAGTGTCTCGGTAGGAAGTCTTTTTTGAAGTTGGTCTCTTAGCTTTAAAGCCAAGAGACTTTTGATACGATGAGAGCGTCGACTACTCTCGCTTGCGGGAGGATCAAAACTGTAATCTCCAGCAGCGACCAGCGCGTGTGAGATGTCATAGAGTCTGAAGCAGAAGCATTCATAGTGAAAGAATGGTACCCGACGGCCCTCCATCATGCATCGAGGTCTTGCACATGTATGTAGATTGATCCATTCATAGCTGTCGTGTATAGTCTCAGTCATGCGGAGATTAAACTCCATAGAGAATCGCTGTCCTTCGATATCTGTATTTGCGTGAGCCACTGTTCCTTTAATAGGGATCGATAAACAGACGTTAGATCACTAAATCGCCTTCCTGTAAATTGAATTGACAAAGACGGCATCTTGTATCTGCCATACAATAGTATGGCGCGTCGTGCGGTGAGTCCATGCCTATCGGTCGCCCAAGCCGAGGATAGATCTTAAGCTAAGCGCCAAACGATGAGATTTGGTGCCGCATCACCAATGTTGGTTGGTGGGGATTTGCTGATACCGGATCGCTAAAATGTTACTCCGTGGCTCTTGAAGTTGATCAAGGCTTAGATTATAACTCTCTTATTATTTCTGTATATTCGCAAGTGAAATGCTAATTTTCTAGAGGTTAATCAGGGCAGAATTGCGACGTTGATAACAGAGAAAAATCTTGTATAAGAAGACAGAAGATTGAGTCATAGAGACGAATCGTCAAACAGAAGAAGTCATGCTATATAATGCGATGTTCTCGCAATATGACCTATAATCTCAAGCTGGCTTTCAGCGAAAGAATGTCCTCCCCGATCCATCATCACTCATAAATAATACAGACTAAACTATTACCTCGTATTATAGTACAAAATCGGTTCCCAGTTAGGCCAGTGCTTGCAACAGCTCCAGATACTCCTCAGTTCTCCCCCAAGCCAAAGTCACACTCTCCAAGACCCTCTTCCCCTCCTTCAATATCCTCTTGGGCGCATTCGCAGAATATACATCACCAACACCAGTAATATACGCCTTCAACACCCCCGTTCTAACAAACAATTGCACCATCTCATCATCGTTTGGTCGATCCAGCCTTATGAACGTGGGATTCTCATCATCAGAACGATCAGGCGATATTTGCCGTGTTACACTCCCACTGCGCAAGTCTCCTTGCCCTCTTCGTGACTTGCTCGAAAATACGCTGTATGCCCAGAGCGTCAATGTGGCCCAAAATACGCACGGCGGTTCGTAGAATGTCATTTTCGCATAGCGCCTTACGTGCCAAAGGAAACATCCGCAGTGTAGCGCCGCAAGCCGAGCTTTTGACTAGAATGCTGTTAGTGCTTTCAACAGCCTTGAGGGAGATTCCTTACGCCATCTTGTTGAGCCCATTCGGAAATTTCACGTTCCGCTTGCAATGCCGCCTTCTGACTATCAGTCTCTTTTCTCAAGTCCTCCGGTGCCTTTAAATATTTCGCCAACGTTATTATTGCTGTTCGTGGAACAAGTAGGACAACACGCGAGAAATGCAGATGCAGAACGGTAGGGTGCTCAGCTCCCAATAAAGACGCTATGGTAGCATTAGCGGCCCAGTGCAGCGTATCTACACAGTCAAGAGCAGCGTTTCTCCAGTTTGAATCAGAGAGTCGAAGAAGATGGGTTTCATCGCTGCAATGCTCGGGATTATTCTGTGGTATCCATGATGATAGAGGTCGCCTGCAATAGGTACTGACGTTGGTGTATTCTTCGTATACTGCGTGGAGCAGAATGACGCGGGAGAATTCGCCTAGATCAGTTTTGGCGGTCCGTTCGCGAAAGAGGCCGCTGATGGCAGTCTCGAGACTTGGGTTCCCTAGAAATAGGTAAGTATGAAGTTTCGCAGGCAGGAATGGGAAGCTTACTTTCAACGCGACGATGGAGCTGCGTCCAGTCTGACGAGGTTGACTGTTCCCATAGGCCATCATGAGGCAAAGTAATGTCTGCAACGTTGAATGTGCCTGGCTGGTGATCGTCAAAGAAATAGCATCCCATGCGATCCAACAACTTTCGAACCGATTAGCCACAGACCATAACAACGGAGTTTCCTAAACTCACCCAGATAAAGTAACACAGTCGACGCCAAGTCTCATCTTCAACCCACGTAAGCCATATATCTTCATCTGTCCCACCGTGAGATGTCATCGATAGATTTGGTCGAGTGTCCAACCGGCAACGATACAAGTTGATCACCTTTTGCAAACTACCAACCCTCTCGTACGCAACCCGTCGAAGTTGGCTTCCAGCACAATACAACAGACCAACTTGACTCAGAACAACAGCTTGTGCAATAGGTAAATTCAGCTCTGAGCCTTCCAGCTGAGTTACCAATGTTCGTCTGAGGAACTCATGAAATGGCATAACGCAGGCGTGGATATCCGCTGTAGCTGAGTATTGACTCCCAATGGCACAGATGGCTAACGCAAGAACCCAGTTCCCATTTAGGTCAGTTGTCTGCGGATGCACTAGGGGTATAATCGGGTTGAAGTGTTCAAAGAAGACTTTGATAAAGTAATTCAGCATATGAAGAGACGGGAACTGGCTAGAGGTGTAGCGATTCTGAAACATGGAAGATTCGAGACACGTTACCGTAAAGGCATCGCATATCTTGCTGTACGTTGACTGTGCCATAATCGGCTCCCTAAGCGTTCCATCATCGACAATGATATGGCTCAAGTCTGGGAAGGAGAGGGTTGTTGCACAGTCGTCGGCTTTGGGAAATGAGCATTCAGAGATGGTTGGTAGCGGAGTGTATCCTTGAAGCCCCGGCGGCGGAAACAACTGCTTTGACTTGGCAGTACAAGGGCGCCGTGCACCGTTTGAGCTGGTGGCATACAGGTCTCCAGGTATGGTACGACCAGAACTCATGCTCAACTGGGGCGAAACACCCAAGCCACTGCCAGGTGAGAGCGATGTTACAGTCGACAAACGTCTTGGGTGAGCGTCAGCCATCGGAAAATCGGTGGCTGCCTCGTTGGCCATAGTGCCATTTGCGACATCGAGAGGTTGATTCACATCAAGGCCTAGAATTGAGTAGTAGTTTGTCTCAACTTGATCGTCGTATGGCAGCCAGTTTAGGGGAAAGTCCCAATCGATGTCGCAGGCTGATAGATCATACTCAAAGTTTTGTTGTTGCTCGTTACCGGTCCTGTCGATAAACGGCCGTTCTTGTGAATGAGGACTTTGATGTGAAGGCATGGCGAGCTGTGTATCTGACGGCATGAGTTGAGCTTGCGGCGTGGGATCCATTGTCGCGACAGGGCTGATGAGGGTTGCGTTCGGGGTATGTGAGAAGGTACCAATTTGAGAAGCGGGTGATGTTTCCAGCGGCTTATCCCGGGGCTCAGGATAGGCGCAGTCTAATGATCTTGTTGAGCACCTTTGACACGGAAGGTTTCTCGAACATTTCTCGCGTGCTTTGGCACACTCCAAGCACGCTCTACGGCGTCCAGCATCGCGTCTGGCCATGCCCGATGGATGATTATGGATAGCTACATGCTTTGTTAAGATATCACTTCACTTGCATCAGCGCCTCTCACCCAGCAATGCTCTGTGCCGCTTACCTGCGCGTAAAAGTCTTTTGACAAACATCGCACTGAAAAGCCCTCAGGCTATCGTGTCCTTTTTGGTGTCGTTTCAGATGCTCCGGTCGCTTGAAACTTCTTGGACATTGTGAGCATTGGTACTTCTCCATTTCAGTGAAGCTTGAATGAGTCTTGGGCTTCTTGAAGTGCAATTGGTGACGTCTTGTGTTGTTGATTTGTTAACGTTGGAGGTTGAAGATTACCCCACCTGCTGATTGACAAATAGGGTTTCATGAGTCTAGACTACGTCTGGGGTTAGCCGCACCAGTCTCGTTGAGTCTTGGAGGAATAGGGTTTGGAAGCTGGTCCAAGTTTCGGCACTTGCTTCAATCAGACATGTTGCCACAAAATAAAGCAGGACTATGATAAGAATAAATTTATTTTATTCACTACATAAAACCTAAATGTGTTACAATTCAAGTTTATGCAAAAGTTCGAATGCTACCACGTGCGCGACATCTGGAATCCGATCGCCTAAATACACGTGCCCACACTTGGAGATACATCAGGACATAAGATCAAGCCAAGGTATTGGGCTGATTTCTTCAACCAGACCTATCTACGACATCAAGTTTACCTAAAGGTTCAGTAATTAATACCTCTATAAAAGATAAATCTAGGTAATGTATTAAGATAATACCATATTTATAGTATGCCTTTAGAGAATTATAAACATATATATGGTTTTTCTACAAGAACTAACCTTATTTTCTATAAGTATACATAACAGTATTTCCTTTAGTGACTGCGACAAAAGACCAACCTTTTCAGAGCAATTAGACCACTGATGTCATTCACAGTCGTGAGACATGTCCGTTTCCCCTCTTTATGACCCTTCTCCGGTGGGAGCTCCAGTGGGAGCTCCGGGCATCCATCCCACCGGGCATTAATCGGCATGGATAGCCCGATCAACAATCATCTCAAATAACGCACAACGGCGGGTATCGATAGCAGTGTGTCATGAAAATTCATTAAAGAATATTCTAGAGAACACCTTGAACAATCATCATCTGCACGCACCGCCAACATGTCTCACCCTCAGTCTGTTTTTCAGCACACAACCTTCACGGCAGGTTCACTCCTTTATTGTCGCCGAACAACCGTCTCGAAAACAACATTGCATACTCAGCTTAAAAGACTTCGAGAGACTGGCCGCTATGACTGTTTTAAACTGCAATGGCATGAGATCTATGCGGACAAGTCCATGTGGCCTGTTCCCTTCCATCTCTTCTGGGATAGCGATGTAGCAAAGTGGATCGAGGGTGCTTGTTATTTTCTCCATGATGAGTTTGATACTGAGATTGACTCTGCTGTGAGAGAATTGGTGGAGATGATACGTTCGGCACAGCAGGATGATGGATATTTGAATGTTCATTATACTGTTGTTGAACCGGGGAAGCGTTGGACGAATCTGCAGGATATGCATGAGCTGTGAGTTGTGTGTTTAATGCTCCATCATGTCTCATACTAACTGGTCAGATACAATGCTGGCCACCTTATCGAAGCAGCTATCGCTCATCATCAATACTACAAGAACAAGCTCTTACTGGAACCCATTGAGAAATACGTTAGCTTGATTTACCAGACTTTCGGGCCAGATGAGAACCGACTGCACGGCTACCCCGGACATCCCGAGATCGAATTAGCTCTGTTCCGCTTATACCAAGCCACCGGAAACAAAGATGCTTACGATTTATCCCGATACTTTCTCGAAGAACGCGGTAATAGAAAAGGCCAAAATGGGCAGCATTACTTCGAATGGGAGTCAAAACAACGTGGCCAGAGTCTTTACCATCGACCTGATTCGTACCCGGAGCATGCATCTCACTGGTACTGCCAAGCTCACCAGCCCATTCTGGAACAGCAAACAATCGAAGGTCATTCTGTGCGCGCAATGTATCTGCTCACCGCCGTAGCCGACATGATCTGCATCGATAATCAGTCACTCCCTTCTTCATCAGAATGGAAGAATACTGTCTACCGGCTCTGGGACAATATGGTCACAAAAAAGATGTATCTTACTGGCGGTATCGGCGCCATCAAGCAATGGGAAGGTTTTGGTCGCGATTATTTCCTCCCTCAAAGCACCGACGAAGGCGGTTGCTACGCCGAGACATGCGCATCCATTGCAGTCATGATGCTCGCCGAAAGACTTCTGCATATTGAGCTTGATTCAAAGTTTGCAGATGTCATGGAACTTTGTTTGTACAACAATGTCATGACTGCTATGAGTCTTGATGGAAAGGCCTTTACGTATGTTAATCAGCTCGGAAGTTCGGAGAGTGATAAAAGTGTCAGGGAGGAGTGGTTTTGGTGTGCTTGTTGTCCGCCGAATGTGACGCGCCTGTACGGTTCCTTGGGTGGATATCTATGGGATTTTGGGGAGAACACCAAGGAGCAGGTGTTTATTAATGTTCATTTGTACACCAAAGCTCAGTTGAAGTTTGGGGTTGAGGCGGGAGAGGTTACCATTCAGCAAGACACCGACTGGCCATGGGATGGACACATCAGGTTTCGACTTACAAATCCAGCGTCAGTGAACACCACGATTCGATTGAGGATTCCAGGTTGGTCTCAAAATCAGTTTACATTGGAGCCGAAGCCTAGCGAAGATAGTGTTCAGCTACATAGAGGCTACCTCACGCTCGATCCGTCTTACACAGCAGCGAACCCCATCTTCTCACTAACCATCGGCAACTTCACGCCTCGATACATCTCACCTCACCCATACACCAACCAGCATACTTTGACGCTTGCCAGAGGACCACTAGTGTACTGTATCGAGGATGCAGATAATGCCTGGGAAGACAATCACTTCAAGGACGTTGGACTCAGAGCGGGCAGTGCTGTCAAGCAGGAGAGACGATGTATTGAGGGAACGGGTGAAGAGTATATTGCGTTGAGGACTTCTTGCTATCGACGTAGTATGAAGTTTGACGAGATACGATCGATGCCTGGTTTTGCTGTTGAGGGCGAGGGGATGAATTTCGATGACGAGAAGAAAGGCGTCTTTGTGCCGTATTACCTGAGGGCTAATCGAGGAGGAAAGGGGCACATGAGAGTTGGACTTCATCGTATACAGGGCTAGGCTATCTCCAAGACATGGCATAAAAGTGTCATATAAGGACTATATCACATAGCTTTCATCAAACACCTTCTTCATATCACTTAACTTCCATTCGTATGCTGGAGAGACTCATGCGAATGTGATCTCTATTTTATCCAAGACACATTTGAATCCCCTCATGTCACTTCTACACTGCTTTCAAAAGCCTCAACTCAAACGCATAAGCCGTCGTAGGATCCTGATGCTTCATCTCAAGTCTCAGCTTCCCATCCTTGACGACCTTCTCTTTCTCATCCAAATCCTCCGGTCCATCGACCTGCCTGAACTTATCCCCATCCACAGCCCTAAACGCCAACGTCTTCACCTTGACTCGTGCCCCATCAGTCAAACCCGCCACCTCGATCGCCCAATCACCCGGTCTCGAACGCGTACCCGCCAGTATCCGCAAAACATCTACCCCAACCGTCGCATATACATCCAACATCCCATCCGGGCTCGGCACAGTCTTGACACGTTGTCCCTTCATATTCGAAGCGTAATACTTGTAAACCTGATACTCGGCCGTTGGCCAGTATCCCTCACCCTCGATAGCGTAGCTACCATCACTAGCATTTGGTTTACTCAAAAGACCTTGCACTCATCAGTATCTCCACCAAAGTCTCATCGTAGATTAACTTACCAGCCATGAAATCATGCAAAGCTCCAGCGATAGCCCAATTCCCTCTAAGACCACGAGCATTCTCCCTCTCAAGACTAGCGATCCACCATGCACCCGCAGACGGGACTTGTTCTCCATAAACAGCATACTCATTAATATTAACATCTTGCGCTTTGTCGAGAGGAATGTTGTATTTTGATAAGAGGTCGTGGAATGAGGCCATTGCGCTTGACATGGGGACTTGATCTTCTCCGCCCTCCATGTGCCAGGACCATTGATCGGGAAGGGTATCGGGGTTACAGCGTGAAAGGAAGCTCATCCACCATTTGTGCGATACTGAAGGAATGGCTGACATGCTAGGGCCAGTAATTCGAACCGAGGGAAGGACTTCTCTGTGAATTTGTTAAATCACTGGCAAGTAACGGTGCAGTGGAGTGACAAACCTGATCTTCTTGAACGAATGAGTCCAAAGCTCCAACCATTGCTCCATAGATCGATTCCAAAAGAATCTCAAATCCGGTTCATTCCAGATATCAACAACAATTCCCTCAATCATGTCAGATTCCTTAACGTCACCAAGCGTTCGTTCGAGAAATGCATCCCAAGTCGTCCAGTCATTGTTATCGCCAGGATACGCAAAATCCTCAGACTGTCCGCCATCTGCACCCCAAAGAGCAGGGAGCAAGTAAATAAACTCGCCGCCGTGTTTGCGTGTGGTCTTGTAGTTACTCAGTGCTGAAGAAAAACGGGCCTAATTGGTTAGTAATACCCGGTGATGTTAGGAAGTGATTTACCTTGTAGTCTTCGACACTGACGGCATAACCTTTCGTCCCAGGAAGTTGAGATCCTCCCCCGCGTCCATAATTAAACCCAATGTCTTTGTAAAAGTGATCGGGTATCTGATCTTGTTTGTCTGGTATTCCATACAAAATGCCAGAGGCGAGATGACGAGGCGGCCCTGTCTGAACAGTCAAGTCAACCGTCGCTACTCCGACAGCAGGTTGTTTGACCTTGTCAACCTCAGTCGGCAGGCTTTTCAGCATGGATATGTAATCTTCCGGCATTTTGATGACGTTTGTCGCTGCTCGTTTGCTTGTTTCGTTTGAGTTAAAAGGTAGCTGGTACGTCCAGATATAGAACTCAAAAACGAGTGTTTAGTGGGACATCCGGTGGGTTGCGAAAACTCTCGGGAAACAATGATATAATAAACTCAAACTTAATCTCTTACCTTATCTAAGATGAATCGTATAGATCTTGATCCGCCAGAAAGTCTTTGATAGTCTAGATTCATTCTCAGATTTTCATCGTGTATTTCTCGTCATGTTGCGACTAGTGATCTACCCCTCCACTCAAACTCCGGTGGGAGACGTACTCCAATTGGAGCGCAATAACACCCTCTCTCCCCCGCAAAGATCATCAAAGCTCCCAACCTTGTTTTTTTTTTCCCCACGGGGTAAAGATCTTGGCAAAAAGCGCAATGCAACCAATACTTAAACAACCGACGATCCTTCACTTTATCTACCTCAATCATCGCAATCTCAATTCATTTTTACAATGGCTCTCCCAGAGAAAGAAAGCATCGAGCACATTGAAGAAGATGTCACTACTGATTCGAAAGAATGGAGTCACGTCCAAGGCCAAGAAGGCGCCTCGATCGACCGCAATATGTCACTTTGGGAAGCTATCAAAGCTTATCCCGGTGCCATAGCGTGGTCTTTTCTTCTATCGACCTCAATCATCATGGAAGGGTATGACATTGTTCTCATTGGCAATCTCATGGCTCAACCTGCTTTTCAGAGACGGTATGGTGATTGGTACGGTGAGAAGCTCGGCTATCAAATCTCTGGGCCTTGGCAGGCTGGTCTTGGTAATGGAACTGCTGTAGGCACTATCATTGGCGCTTTCGCTAATGGTTGGCTTACCGAGCGGTTTGGATATCGTCGTACGCTTGTTGCTTCTCTTGTCGCTGTCACTGGCTTCATCTTCCTTACCTTCTTCGCCCACGATCTTCCCATGCTTCTTGCAGGATCTATCCTCTGCGGTTTACCATGGGGCGTTTTCGCAACTATGGCACCCGCTTACGCCTCGGAGATTTGTCCCATGGCTCTTCGCGGTTATCTCGCCAACTACGTTTGTCTCTGCTGGGCTCTCGGCCAACTCCTCGCCGCCGGCGTCTTATTCAGCTTTTCCGAAAACACCACCCAATGGGCATACCGCCTCCCCTTTGCCATTCAATGGATCTGGCCTATTCCTCTCATGATCGTGCTTTGGTTCACGCCTGAATCCCCGTATTGGCTTGCCAAGAAAAATCGTCTTGATGAAGCGAAGAAGGTTCTGCGACGTATTGCTGCAAAGAGCAGCAAGACGGATGAGGATCTGGATAAGCAACTTGCTATGATTGTTCACACCAACAAGATCGAGAGTGAACATACCAAGGGCTCTAGCTATCTCGACTGTTTCAAGGGCATTAACCTTCGACGCACTGAGATCGTTTGTCTCGTTTTCGTCGCGCAAAATACGACTGGTGTTGGTATCGGCGGTACACCTACCTATTTCTTCGTCCAAGCCGGTGTCGACCCTAGCAATTCCTTCAAGTTCGCAACAGGAGCACTCGGCCTAGCTTCCGTCGGCGTCATCATCTCATGGTTCCTCATCTACCGCATCGGCCGACGAACCTTGTATGTCGGGGCTTGCGGAGTATGCGCAGTCCTCATGCTCCTCATTGGTATTCTCGCGAGCGTTCCGCAGTCTCAATCTGTGAGCTTCGGTCAAGCCGGCGTTGTTCTGATCTGGGAGATTGTGTTCTATGCGACTATCGGACCTGTTTGTTATGCGATCATTGGAGAGATTCCAGCTGTCAGTGTTCGCAGCAAGAGTATCTGTCTTGCTCGAATCGCCTACTACATCTCACAAATCCTCAACAACTCCTACGGCCCTTATATGATGAATCCTACTGAGGGTAACTGGAAGGGCAAGGTTGGATACTTCTGGGTAAATTTCTCGCCATCCATATTGATTTCATCTCTGACATTCTCCAGGCTGGACTTTCTTTCTTGACTTTCATTTGGGCCTACTTCCGTCTTCCCGAAACAATGGTATGTCCTTCTCTCGATTGATTCGTCAGTAGTTGCTAACATGTTAAAGGGCCGCAGCTTTGAGGAGATTGACATTCTGTTCGCCAACAAGACTTCGGCCAGGAAGTTTGCCGACATCAAGGTCGACGCTTATGCTGATGATTCCGAGGGTCGCATCATCCAGGAGACCGACGTCTAATATTGAGGCGAAATATTGCGGATGGGATGTGTGGATAGGTAGCCTTCAGACTGATAGTCAGAACTTGATTTACCAGTTGATCCGATGAACCTCGCGACATCTCAGTGACATTTTCCCTCCCTGTCGCACGCCATATCATCTTTCTGCATATGCCTATCACTCCATCACCCCGTGCTCCAGCTCAACATAAACCTGCCCAAAAGTCCTACAAACTACTCTGGACTTCAAACCCCCCACCGCATCCATATACACCCCAACACACGTCCTCACGCCGTTACTCTTGGTACAATTCGATGCATTACACATCTCCCAGGGCTTGTCACATAGCTCACAGCAGTCCTGATCATCACGCTTATGTTCCTCTTCAAGCAGTGATGTTTCCACCATCAGAATTCTTACCGTTCGATCGTCCCCTATATGAAACTTTTATCGTCAGTAATCAGAAGTCAAGTTGTTGTAAATAACTTACGGAAATCTGGTCACTGCTCCGGCGTCTTCCTCTTTTCCAAGAAGCACCCGTAAACTCCTCATCCTGTCCCAGGACAAGCATGGCTTTCGTTCCTTCAGTACAACCGGCGCGCTTGAGTTGGCTATCTCTGTATATAAACTCCAGACCACAAAGCCTCTTTTTGTTCGGATTGAAGAATATGTTGATCTGAGATACGCGTGTCCAACCTCCATCTTCATCTTGAATCTTCCAGAAGAGCTTATCGCTCGCGGTGTAGAGGGCTTCGTCTTCATCAGGACTTTTCGAAAGACAACTCCTCGCCAATTCTGTCGGTTTCGTCACGACTTGAATCTGCTCGGATCTGGAATATAGGCCCCATACGAAACCATCCTAAACAAATTAGCCCCATGTCAATATCAATCAGCACCTGTGTCCTACCAATCTCTCAAAGTAATTCTCCGCGTAGGTAGATTCCTGGACATCGTCCGGTTCTCCAGGATGTAGTTCAACAGCGTTTGGTTCAGCGCCAGACTTTTCGATTCTGACACCGCTGTACTTTCCATTTCCTGCGCGCGATGACGATGGCATATCAGGAAAGTCTTCAACTTCCTCCCAAAATGTAAAGCTTGTAATTCGATCACCTGGATCAAGGTCAAGGTGCGCAATCTTTTGATACCACTGTCCAAGGTAGATCGGAGATCTTCCGTCCAAGTATTCGAAGCAGAAGCCTGATACATTATTCGGCTTCCGAGTGCGTCCTGCTCTACCGTTCGATATTCCTACGCGCTTGAGGCCGTTGAGACGGACGGATGATGAGGGCCATCGGTAGTGGCATCTTTCATCCTTGGGGTCTACTCGAGATCGAGCTTCCTCTTTATTATAGTCAAACTCGGGCAGTGGCGGCTCAATCGGGTTGGTGTCGGGTCGATCGAGATATACTAGTCCCAAAGATTCCAGTTCTCTCGAATAAATGGTCATCTTGTCAAACACCAGTTAAATTCGTTTCAAAATTACTGATATGAGTGTAATTGGTACTTACATGACAAGGCGCTAGAAAACCGCTGATAGTCTTTCCTCTGCGTGAGACTAAATTGTGTCTCTCATAGCGGTCATCTTCGGGATCATCCAAGGGGTCGCCCATATTTGTCGCCTTCAAACATCGTCCAAAGTTGGTCGTTATCTGTAATGGCATTACAATTCATCAGTTGATGAGATATGTAATAGTGTTGTAAATGAATGGGTAACTTACCATCAGAGAGAAAGGGTAAATCACCGTATGCTCTTCATGATACTCGATACTTCGGAACCCAACACCAGTGATCCTTTCTCCTGCTGGTCCATTGATAGACAACGACTGTTCCACACACCACCATCGCTGCATAGAACTCCCTACAACTCCACGCGATCCATATTCCCTTTCAGTTCCATCAGCATAGTAAAAGCCTAGACCTCTGATAGTGGTGTTTCTCTCATCGTGAAATATTGCGATTCGATTGAGGAGTCCAAGCAACGAGCCATCTGGCCCCCCAAAGTCCATTTTCAAGATGAAAGACGGCTGCACTGCTATTTGTGAAGCGGTATAAGGAAGGACAGTTCCAAAGCCTGGTCCGGGCGGAGCAGGATGCCATACATATGGCATGAGCTCGTGGTTATGCGACTCGATGTTCGGGATAACGGGGCAGTCTTGGTGCTTCTCCACCAGCTCTATAGAAACAATTTTACAAGCCTGGTCATCAATTAGTTTCCTTCGTTGTTCTCAAGTTCAAACAAGCTTACATCGAGACCAAGTAACAATCCATATATGTCGCCACCGTTTTGTGGTTCTAGCGTTGTGACACCAACATCCTCAGCGACATTATCGAGTTCACCAACAGACGCCCAGCGGATCTTGCCGGTGCCATCATCAAACCGGAATGCAAGTCCAACTAACCCACCAAAGGTTACAGCCACTCGGATAGCCATCAACCGTTCCGACGGGCTGATAGTCAACTGAGTCTCGGAATTCAATTGCGTTAAGCCAACGCGAGAGATCTCTGTCCGGTCTCGATCGAAAAGTCGAAAGCCACATACGTAGTATCTGTTGGCGAGATTAATTTGGGATACTGAGATTCGAAAAACTTCAGTTTCGCTGCTCCGGTGTCGCAAAGTTAAATATTGTGAACCTCTGACGCGAATACCTTCCGATGTTGATGCACATGCCGATCCTTTGAACCCTTGAGTTCGCAGAGTCGCTTCGAGCCCTTTTTCAGCTAACTCGGTCTCCAAAGTGGCACTGTCTCGCAAAAGTAGTTGCTGTCGAAGCATGGAGATCATACACGGTGTAAGATGTCCAATACAGTTCCATATTCGCCGTCTGTTCCGCATATTCCCGTCATACGCTGTATAGCGCAGAGTATGCTTCAAGTTAAAGTACAGCTCTCGCCATGGCTTCCTAGTCGAGACAGGCTCGCGATCAACTGGAAAAAAGCCCATTTCGTGATCACCAGAGAACCGGCTTGCCCAGAATCCTTGAGGCAAGTCGCTAGGCTTTGTTAGACTTGCGATAATCCTTGATGAAAGTCTAAAATCGCAAAAGGATTTTGTGTCCAAGAATGTAATGATGTGATGATTCAACTCGGTTGACAATTTCGCAAAGCATTCGGGTGATGTCGCCAGACAGGTAACACCGTCAGCCCCATCACCAAGAAAATGGTTCCGGGTCTGGTTGATCAATACCGTGCTGGGATCAGCCTTCAAAAAAGCCCAGTCTGCAGGGACGTCTTCTCTCGGTGCCAACCATAGGGGCTCTTCAGAGTCGCTCTCGTGGCAAAGGTATGTCGTCCAAGTACCGCTTCTTGGCAAGCTTTGAATCAGATCAAAAAGAACCTGCAAGATTTCGTGAGATTGGTAGTATTGTCCCGACAATAAATATATTTGGTCTTGGAGTATGGGCCAGCATGATTGATGAAGAAAGAGTCTTTTCGACTGTGCGATGTCTGGAATTGGTTCCAGGTTACCATCGTCAGCATATCCGATAGGTGTAAGCGAAAAATGTAGCTGTCCTTCGTCAGGTTGGACTATAGTGATTTAGTAGAGCTTAGCTTTAATTTCGCGCGGTTTTGGTACCTATGAAGATTTTACGATACCAGACCTGTTCGTCCTCCATCACAATGTCAATATCGAGAATAAACATTCCGCAGAGACAGCATCTGCGTTTCGGGGTCGACATGATGTGTCGATTCAATTCAGGTGAAATTTAATCCTGCTCTTTGTCGCAATTGAGATGACGATGTAACCATGTTATATCTCTCTCCTCGTCTGATGTCTCGGATTAACTGAGCGGCCGATAATGAACCCTGTCAGCATCTCGAAGGATTCAATCGCAGGCAGCAATGAGTCATGTGAAAATGCTGAGTACGTTTTTTTTATCGGTCTTTGTAGTTTTATCTCATTTATTAGTATCTTAATTTTTTTTTTTTTTTTTTTTTTTTTTTTTTTTTTTTTTTTTTTTTTTTTTTTTTTTTTTTTTTTTTTTTTTTTTTTTTTTTTTTTTTTTTTTTTTTTATTTTTTTTTTTTTTTTTTTTTTTTTTTTTCTTTTATTTTTTTTTTTA
>PVQA01001074.1:0-12075 GCA_002980515.1 Fusarium burgessii | reverse complement strand
CTTTCTGTCTACACAGGTTTTGGAAACTTCTACATGGCCTATACCCGTACCCATGCATATAAGCGACTGTTTCTAACTTACTACAATCATGTAATTATATATTATTCCAAAGATATTCTCTTTACCCGGAGCTCGAGCTGCCTCAGTCATATAGAGGCTGGGAAGATGTCTGGATCGTGAGACTCTAATTAGAAAGATTTGCTCAGGTCGGATACAATACAATACAATACAATTTATTACGCCCGGCGGCTTATTTTGGCCGATAGGGCACTAATCACTAATGCTTACGTACATTGCCTGATTTTCGTCCTCTTCTCCCCGAGCCCATGCTGTGCTACACGTTGCTCAATCTGAAGGTCGGATACAGTCCCGACCGAAATCAGAGGCCGCCCAGCTTTCTACATAAAGTGTCTGAGCACGGATCATCTGTGGCTAGTGTGGCTGGGTCCAGTGCGTCTAGGCTATCTCGATACTGTAATGGCTTGCCCCACCTCCTAGTAGTGGCTGCTATTGTCGCTTACTGTCATCAAAAATGGCCGCTTATGGCCGCAAATTAACTTATTTCCTCTTGTACTCTACTGTATGCTGTGGGTCCAGGACAAGTGTGTCTTTATTCCAGCATATTCATTCATATGGCTATGCTAGCAACGGAAAGCACGAATTAATCATCCTACAGCAACAGATGCCAGAGCCAAGAGCCAAGGGCCAGATGACCAATAAGCATGGTCACATTTACTGTAATGGTCTCTGACTTTGCATGATAAAACCACTTCCAAGGGTCTAATGTAATTCACTCTACCATTATCTTGTGACAGGTCATATATCCGTCGACTGCTCCACGTCCGCCATAGAAATCCTCAAAAACACGACTCTTCCTGACCGGCAACCTATGACAACTCTGCTTCCCGAAACAGCTACTTCTCCATTGCGGCATTCAGGAGGCAGCCAGAGCAAGTCTTTCCCTGCCGCCGTGACCCAGGTGCTGTCTGTACAGGCAAGTATCGGGGCCTCCGAAGATTGGGACGGCATAGCAGAGCCTGCGCGAGATTGTGAGCCGCCTGTCAGAGTAAATACACCACGATTTGTGACAATGCCACGCCCATCAGACGTAAAAGAAATGATATGAGCATAACCATCGAATGGAACGACATCTTCGCATTCGCCCGTCTCTGTATTCCATATCAATATCGTCTTGTCATAAGAGGCCGATGCTACCTTTTTCGAGTCATGCGAGAACACCACCGACCAGACCGATTCGCTATGGCCCTTCAGCACTCGCTCGCACTCGCCCGTCTCTGCGTTCCATACCCGTATTGTCTCGTCACCAGAGCCCGATGCCACCTTTTTCGAGTCGTGCGATAATACCACTGAGTTGACATAGCCGCTGTGGCCCTCTAGCACTCGCTCACATTCGCCCGTCTCTGCGTCCCAGATCCGTATCATCTTGTCCTTAGATGCCGATGCCACCTTTTTCGAGTCGTGCGATAATACCACTGAGTTGACATAGCCGCTGTGGCCCTTTAGCACTCGCTCGCACTCGCCCGTCTCTGTATTCCATATCAATATTGTCTTGTCATAAGAGGCCGATGCTACCTTTTTCAAGTCATGCGAGAACACCACCGATCTAACCCAGTCGCTGTGGCCCTTTAGCTCTCGCTCGCACTTGCCCGTCTCGGCGTTCCAGATCCGTATTGTCTCGTCACCAGAGCCCGATGCCACCTTTTTCGAGTCATGCCAGAATACCACTGAGTCAACCGCTCCGCTGTGGCCCTCTAGAATCAATAAGCATGCGTCCCAGTTTTCTTCAACCTTTGGCACATTGCTTATCCATCTTGGAATAGCATGTTCGAATGTCCTTCTCACAACACTCTTGCTTGGTGCAAAAATCAGACAAGAATAAATCTGCAGCGGCGCTTCAGCTATCACCGAAAAATAAGCCTGAATAAATCGCACTGCATCGGCCACAAAAGTCGACAGGCTCGAATCTTCTCGGTTCTAACACCTGTCAGCAGTGTTGAAGCGTCAAAATATCAAGACCAACCTCCAGCCATCTTGCCAGTGACCTGAGTGAGTCGAGACATTCCTTGACTCGCCCCAGTAAACTCATCGCTTCCACCCAATGTATGAAGTATGTCTTCAGGAAATCGTGAACTTCGTTGCTATTTTTTGACTTAGGATCACCCTCCATTTGGTGATAAGCCCAGTGCATGCAAGCATATTGGAGTTGTGGGGGTATGTGTTCTTCCAGCTCTGAATTGTCTATCGTAGATCGGCGCGTCCCTGGGAAAGACAAGCTGCATATGTTCTCACGCAAACCGCCGCGCATGACACGCAAGCAGTGTTTCGCTAAGGTTTGGTGAGCATTTCTTTCGTTTACCCGGAACTCACGTGCGTTTGTGATGAGGTAGTCTCGAAATGACAAATGCAGTAGCCGCACAGGCGCTTTCCGTGTCGGTGGTATACTGAGAACCGAATGGAGTGTGTCAAGTCTGTTATCTACCACCTCGGGATCGACCTCAAGCAGCTGTGATAAGGCCCAAACTGAAAGAGGATTGGCAAGGATGACTATACTGCCAATTATCATCTTGAAGTCTTTTATGATCTGCTTTTTATCATCCTCCGAGACATCAGTGATCAACGAGCGTAGAACCGGCCCATAAGTTCGGTCCAATTGAGATACGTGACCTTTACTCTCGTAGTCTAGAACCTTACGCAACTGTATCGGAGGGCTATCGCGTTTCCTATCGCCAATAAAACGACAAACAGTCGCTGCGAAGATAAAGAGCGGTACCGCCATCTGCGCGAGACTTTGTACTGTCGGGCGACCAGGCCAATCCGGCGGCAGCTTCCGTTCATCGCCCACAGTTATGTTGAAATCATGTCTGATCTTCTTGAACTCGTCATCCAAAAAGACAATTATGTCATGCTCGACGATTTGCGCTGGGATTTCGTGTAGAACTAGGTCTTGGTAGGAACCTTGAACGTCACTGAACCCCAGTCGAATCGGAAGCTCTGGCCTGCTCGTCAAGAATACCCGGAGCTGAGGGCGGCGGAGAGTTTTGACTTGTGAGAAAATGTTAATCAGCAACCTGACGTCAGCCTCTTGATCACACTCGTCCAACGCGTCGATCACCATCACGATTGATGACGGGGTTGTCGCCATTGCTGCTGCCTCAGATAGCGGTTCCTGGATGAGCTTTTCAAACTGCTCTTTCACAGTCTTCTCCACAACGGCTGGATTAGCATGAAGTGCCTTCTTGATGAAGAACGCAACTTCTGGGATACTCAAGGCCAGTTGGTAGGCTAGAGTCGACATCAGTTTGTTCAGGTTACCTCTATCCATCTCTCCTCTCTTGAAGAAGAAGCTGGCACCGAGATCACCTCGTTTAGATCGCGAACGTGCAACAGTCCGTGCGATGGTCGACTTCCCTGTCCCCGCCATACCGTTAAGCCAGTATACTGTCTTCGATGTAGGGTCATCAATCCAACGGCCGATATCGTTGAGCAGCTCCTCACGAGTGTCAGGCAAGCATGTCGGGTTGTGTTGTTCGGCCTTCGAGTCGAAAGAGGCACCGTGTGCAATCGGTAGTTGATTAAGGGTCGTTCGATCATCGACGTTCTGGAGGATTACGCTAGATTGGATCCGCATCAGCTCAGTCCCCGTGGCCTCCACCACTATATCACTTACGTCTGATCAATATTCAACGCCAAAGAAATATTCCCTCTGCAACGCTCAAGATCCCCGATGGTTCCCTCAACGTCTTTGCTTTCGAATGGCCATTTGAGTGCGCGTAAACCGAAGCGACTCATCCTCTTTCGACCAGTCGAGGGCTGGAGCTGTTGCTCAAGGCTTTCCAACCTTGAGCGACCATCTTCTATCGCAGATACCAATTGCTGCGATGCTTTCAGCTCCTTGCCACGAGGCCCTTCGACGAGAGTCTGGAGTTCTTTGGTGGTGGCCTGAAAAGTGGCAACTTCTTCGCAAAGCTTTTCGATATCGTATTTTGCATTCTTCACGGCTTGAGAGTACTGGAAGCATAAGGAAAGCACCTTGGCCGAAAGATCGACCACAGCGATGACGCTCGACGCGACGCCGAGCGCTTCTGCCATTAGAACTGATCACTATGTTTACCTTCAGGTTGATTGACAACAGGAACGGCGGCCTGGCCATCGTGCGGGGTCAACGAGGCTCAGTCCTCCCAACATGTATGCTACACGTGGCTTAACGCCATCAGCAAGGCTGCAAAAGCCATGGCAGATAGTCATATCAGCCAGGCGGGAGCCCTGAATTGTCGTTGCGAGTCAGAAGGGCATCTCATTAGAAACATTAGGCAAGGTTCTGGAAACAATTAAGCAGGTCCAACACCCTGGAGCATTTACGGGCGACGCGTCAGTCATGGCACATTAACCCAAGGCGGAATGGTCGCCTTTCTTATCGAATGCTTATCGATAACAGCTTCACAATGAGATGAGGGTCATCAAAGGGAAGTGGGGCTGCACTGTTTCTGGCCCTTCTTTGAACGAAGGGGGTCACCAAAAGAGGGACAAAGAGATCAAAAGCCATGGGCCTACGTTGTTCAGACGGGCGGAATGTTCTAGCTAGCTGTAATCAACTGTCCCGAACCATCTTCCCATGTGTTTCTGTCGTGTTTTCGCTCTTCCATCCCTCTCGTCGTCCTTCGTTACTCTACTCCAAACGCCCTAAAGTCGCCGCTATGGAGGATGACAGCCAGCCGCTTGACCTGGCGCAGTGGGACTACAATGACCTCGACTTTCGCACGCCTCAACTATCAGGCATCGATAGCCGCGGCGTAAGCCTCGCCAGCGTAAGCCCGTCGCCGAGCGGCCAAAGACCCAGGTTACCGCTGCTTCAGTTAGACGACTGGGATCCTGACGACACATATGATGAGTCTCCTCCTACATGTGTCCATTACTCAATCGAGTGGAAGCTGCAGCTGCGAAAGGGAAGGCTTTCTAAGCTCACAAATGATACAGAGCAAGACCGTGTCCTAGCGCCCGGCGCTTTTTGGCACACGACTCTCAAGGACAAGGTAGACAAGCTTTTGAGGCAGAAAACTCCGCGGGGTAAGAAATACGTACCTGAAGAGACTATTATTGTTGTATCCGTCACCGACCGCGGCGAACGAGACCTCACAAAGCGATTCGACGAGTTCAATATCGACTGGCAAATGGCTGAAGAGCAACTCTGCAAATGGAGTCCTCTTTTTCGGGCAGGAAAGAAGCTCAGGATTGACATTTCGTTCATCTGTAAGGAAGAGCCTCAAGGCTCTAGGGTAGTGCAACAGCAGGGTGGTGGCCGCGGTAGCGCAACGGCCCGGCAGCTCGCCCAGAGGGACCAGTTGCTGGAGACACAAGAGGCTACTGGCCAGCCCCGTGTCTGGAAAGACGTGTATGATCTCATGCGATGCAACGGAAACTTATGCCCGGGCTCGTACTGCTACGTTGATGAGCAAAGAAAGCATATGGGACTAAACACGAGCATTTTGACCAAGATAGTTGAGTATGCTGAACAAGGTAACGAGCTAAGGACGCACAGAGATGTGCCACCCTATCATCCTCGACATGATCTACGAGAAGGAAAGACTAGACGGTGAGCGGAGAGCGAAACGGAAAGCGCCTAGCTCGGAGAGTGATCGACCAATCAAGATCGTGAATGTCTTACCTTCACCATATGGCCATTCCACTGTGGAAGGGTGTACCCCGCCATCATCTAACTTTGGGACCGCTTCACCATCGGTAGTGGACCTGACAGATCTGGTGATCCCCAAACCGATTGACAGGGCCGTAGATGATTATACCGAATGGCTCTGCGACCAGGTTGAGGATGAAAACTGGAAAGCAGGCTTTCGCAGTGCAGGCAGCATCACGAAGGCCGACTGTCTCGACTTGAGGCACGTCTATCAGGATCGGGACATTGGATACTACGTCAACCAAGGCGTCAAGGCTGGCATCGCTAGGTCGTTTGTCCAGGACATCAAGATGTGGGCGGGCAGTCTGTGATCCTGTGATACAGATCATGTTGGCCATCATCCATGCGTTGAGTTTTGTTTATTATAGTAGTCTGTCTATTGATCTATCTCTTCATCTACCCGTTGATCTATTGCTCGATCTATGATGCGTGCTCCGTGTACTCATCAATAGCGAGTCCAGCGTGACGGAAGTGGCCTCTGGCGCTCGCTTTACGTTTCCCCACCGCGTCTACACATGCCTGCAAGAACGCTCGGAAGTCCTTCTTGAACAGTTCAGACCGTTCCGGTCCGGGCTTCTTGATGAAGTTCTTCAGCTCCGCAAAGTATTCCTCGATCGGGTTAAAGTCCGGCGAGTACGGAGGCAAGTAGAGGAGCTCCACCCCGGCTTCAGCACACATCGGCTCTAGCTCGTCGTTATGGTGGAAAGATGCATTGTCCATGATGAGCACAGACTTCTTCTGTGGCCATCGCCTACAACCATGTAACAGCTGCTCGATAAAGTCCTTGAATAGAGTGGCATCAGTAGACCCGGGATAGACACGAGCCAGCTCTATACCGTCTTACGTATAGGCAGCGAGGATCTGATACCTCTGTTCGCGGTTGAACCTGCCAACTTGGATGGGTGTCACTCCACTTGGAGCCCATCCTTTTTTGCGGTAGCCGACCCGTCTATCGGCACCTGACTCGTCGATGAAGATCATCTGGTACGATTTGTATCTTGATAATTTGTAGAGGTATAGATCTCGGAGCTTCGGGTTTCGTTGCTGTGCGACACGATGGCAGTTTTTTCGCGTCCATTGGGCATCCTTCAACAAACGACTGATGGTGGAAAGGGATACATCGTCCTCGAACTTGTCACGGAGGAACGTCACCATCTGGGTCCGATCGGAGGTAGGATGGTCGGCGAGCCTCTCGAGCAAGGCATCTCGTTTATAAGGGGTCACCTTCTTGTGACGCCCGACGCGGTTCGGGGGCGCCTTTGTCGATTCGAACAGCCGATACCTGGCTTTAGCTTTGCGGACGGTTCGGGGGTCGCAGGGGATAGACTGGGCTATTTGTTTAGTTGGCTCACCACGTTGGATCATCGCCTTCATCATCTCATGGTCAGCATCAGACAGTCGGGGAGCCATTTTAGGTCAGCAAGTCAGGGCTTATTCTGGACGTTACGGGTCGGATGGAGGATGACAGCTGTCGTTGCGACTCCTTTTCCTTGGACCAAAATTAGCCTCTGTGAAGGTAAAAGCATGTGATGGGAACCTGTCATCATCCTTTCAGCGTCGAGATCCGATTGCTGACATCCTGGCCATAAGCTCGGGGCTGTTGACTGCACCGTAGAGTCATGCATGGTGAATGTGGCTTCTTCGAAAGGCCAGACAAAGAGCAGTTCCACTTGTCTGTCTCTGACGAATCCGCATTCAATGCGACGCTGATGTGGATACGATAAGCTGTCGGTCTTCGGCTCCTGAGGCAGAAATAAGCTCTTTCGTCGGGCCGGCAGCTGTTCCGCCTGCCGTAGTGCGGCAAACCCAGCATCTCCATGTTTTCAATTCTGCGCTAAGGTCATCGGGCTGAAACCACGATTTAGAGTTAAGCTTTAGTTCCTCTAGATCTATGCGTCACGGCATCATTTTTATCACCAGAACTAAAGCATGTTGGAGCTAGTGCTTTAAGCTTGGCTTCAACTACCGTAAATCCACAGAATATCCACCTTTCTTATTAGTCATTATGACGTTACATATTTTGCGGAGTGGTGGCAAGGCCCCTTTTCAGCTGGTAAAGAGCTAGGGACGGACGCGTTGTGCTTTGGAATCCATCATCCCACTAGGTTTGATATGGATTAGCCCAACCCGCCAGTCCTGTCCGTATTCCCACGTGTTCTAGTGGCCCGTGTAAATAAACACATTTATTGCCGTACTGACCGAAGCACGACGTCTCAATTGCACACGAACGCCGTGCAGCATGACTTGCCAACTGATAAAAATGATAGTTGGACATGCCCTTTGCTCAGTGTACGCGTGGCGTGATATGAGAGACTGTGCATAAGCGCGCAGCAGCAAATCACAGACAGGCTGGCTCAGGCAGCTTTTCAGCTCAGCCCGGTACGTACTTACCCCTCAGCTTCAACCTGGCCGTTCGCTAAAAGACCAGCCCACGATTTGCCTCTCTAAACTGTGTCTTGAAGCTGAAAAAGCGACCGAGGACAGAAACAATGAGCCCAAAGAGGCTTGTTGAAGGTTTCACCCGGCTACGTGATCGTTTAAGTCCTCGTGATCGGTCACGTAAGAAGCGGAATCCCGCCGAACAAGTGAGTTCATGCATCTCGGCTGCTTTCTTGAAGAAGCCTTCGTCGTACTGACTCTTTACCTCTTACCCACTTGACTAACAACACCTGTACCTAGTCTTTTCCAGCCGATCATACCGATGCTCAGGTACAGCCGCAACCTCAATCGCAGCAATTTTCTTCGACCACAGTGTACTATACGGCTATAACGGCCACCCCATCACAGGATGTCCCCATACAGACTGAAGCCAACGAGGAGGATACGCAGTCTGAAGGGAAACCCTCAAACAATTTAGACCTATGGGTCAAAGCTTTGGCCCATCTCAGCGAGTCGGAATATGATCGCGATATAGTCGCTATCGTCAAGACATTCGCCGAGAATCCAATCGGCGACAATGCGACTGCCGATAGCAGGCCCAGCTCAACAGAAGATCTAGCGAAAGATATTAGTGAGAGGATGGCGCAAGCAATCCAAGACGGGCAACACGGCAGGGAACAGCGTGAATGGAAGGTCACAATTGGTGACAAAGAATATTCCGTGCGTGGTCTGGTCGATAAGACTGTAAACATTCTGAATAAGTTTGTGGGCGTGGGCGACGTCGCCGTCGGCTTTGATCCTGTTCATGCTGCTCTACCGTGGGCCGCTGTTCGATTCGTTCTTGTGGTAAGTCGCTTAGGGTCTCCTTCATGTCATGTTAAGATGGCTTGTATCGTGACTTGAGCTGACTGCGATAGACTTTAACTGCCGGCAGTGAACTAAGAAATCAAATTATCTTCGGCCTTGCCAAAGTCACTTCGTTGATCTTGCAGTGCGATACCTACCGGCGTATATACATGGCTGCGGACCCCACCCTCCGACCACCTGCAGATATATTGGACCTTCTCGAGACGTCCATCGTTCACACCTACGTCAAGTCATTGTTGTTTCTTGGTTTTGCGATCCATCACCAGGGAAGCAAGAGTCGTATGGTTAGCGCTCCCTTCAAGATGGACGAGGTGGAATCGTATATCGAGAGCCTGCAGGAGAGCGGAGATCAGCTCAGTCGAGCCGCCGATAACTGTGAAAAGCAGTGCAGCCTTCAGAATCGGACGGGGGCCGAAGAGCTTCTCAGTTACGCTAAGGAGTCCCACCAAATCATGCAAGCCCACAGGTATGTCGCTCAGTACGTGAGCCAACATAGCGCTAATATCATCATATTAGCGTGTTACTTATGGATATCCACCAGAAGATGGTGTTTGATAGACTCAAGACCGCCGAAGGCGCTGCGTATGATTCTCACGCTAACGAACATGAAGCTCGATGCCATCCTCAAACCCGAGTCGATCTTCTCGCCCAGATCTACAAATGGGCCGGCGACCCGGACAGTGAGTGTATCTACTGGCTACAAGGTATGGCAGGTACTGGGAAGTCTACGATATCCCGTACCGTAGCCTACGAGCTTTCCTGCAAAGAAGCACTCGGGGCTAGCTTCTTTTTCAAGAGAGGCGAGGGTGACCGTGGAAGAGCAGCGCGTTTCTTCCCTACCATCGCTACCCAGCTTGTCCGCCGGCTGCCCTCCTTGATGCCCCACATCCATGATGCAATCGAGACCGACTCCCGTATTGGCGAAATGGCTGTCAGCAAACAGTTCGAGAATCTGATCAGGCTACCTTTGACAAAAATGCCGAGCAATCCTCAAAATCCCTCGACTGTCGTAATCGTTATCGATGCTCTCGATGAGTGTGACCAGGAAAAAGACATCCAGGCTATAGTTAGTCTTCTACCTCAAGTAAAACAGGTAACATCAGTCCACCTGAAGTTCTTTGTGACAAGCCGACCAGAAATTCCAGTGTTCGTTGAATTCAAGAGAATCCGCGAACCCTACAAAGATTTCATTCTCCACTTGGTTGACGAGCATACAATCGAACATGACATCACAGCGTTCTTGAATTCCAAATTGACGGAAATACGAAACGACTACAATATACATCCCTTAGGTGGCCAACATCTGCCAGAGTCCTGGCCTTCCCCGACGGAGGTTCATGGCCTAGTCAAGATGGCCATTCCCCTTTTCATCTTTGCCGCAACTGCTTGCCAACTGATCCAGAAGGGCAAACATGGCGACCCTGAGGAAAATTTAAACAAGATACTAGAACGCACAAGCGGGACACAGATCTCCAAGCTCAATGAACTGTACCTTTTCGTCCTGGAACAACTGCTAGATGACTCAACCGACTCCAGGGAAGAACTTTCTAAACGGTTCCAAGAAATTGTCGGCGCCATCGTGATCCTAGCCAATCCTCTCTCAGCTGCATGTCTCGCCCGGCTTCTCGATATTGCCGAAAAAAGAATTCACCATATGGTAGGCCTGCTCCCTTCGGTCCTCTACGTCCCGTCGGAAAAGAGGGCTCCTATTAAGCCACTTCATCTGTCGTTTCGGGACTTTCTGATCAATCGCGGTAAGCACAAGACTGACCCGTTCTGGGTTGATGAAAAGGAGACACACAAGAGGTTGGCAATCAGGTGCCTTCAGCTGCTCATGAATGACAACTGTCTCAAAAAAGACATGTGTGACCTGCGAACGCCTGGAGTTGCACGGTCGGATATCGACAAGGGCAAAATCGATGAGCGCTTGCCGCCAGAAGCTCGGTACGCCTGCCTTTATTGGTCCTATCACTTGAAGGAGAGTCATGAAGGAGTTAGAGATAGGGACCTAGCACACGAATTCCTGGAGCTCCACTTTCTCCATTGGCTAGAAGCGTTGGGCCTCATTGGGAGGATATCAGAGAGCATCGGATTTATAGACGAGTTGCAGAACATAGTCGATGTAAGTAATTCGCCTTCCGCGTTCTAGTTGTTTGCTGAGATCATTTTTAGTCCGAAAAGGGTGCCCAAGTGCTTAGCTTCTTGCGTGATGCGAAACGGTTCGTGCTCAACTACCGTTGGGTAATCGACATGGCACCCCTTCAGCTCTACGCCTCGGCACTTGTGTTTGCGCCAAAGCAGAGCATTATGCGACAGACATTCGAACGTTATCTTCCCAGGTGGATTTCTCCACTCCCAAACGTGGACTCCAACTGGAATGCAGTTTTACAAACACTTGAGGGTCATACGGATTCGGTCAACGCTGTGGTCTTTTCGAAGGACGGCACACTCATCGCATCGGGATCACTTGATAAGACCGTCAAGTTATGGAACGTGACGACGGGTGAAGAGGAACGGACCCTCAAGGGTCATACGGATTCGGTCAGGTCTGTGGTCTTTTCGAAGGACGGTAAGTTCATCGCATCGGGATCATTTGATAAGACCGTCAAGATATGGAAGGTGGCGACGGGTGAAGAGGAACGGACTCTTGAGGGTCATAGGGGTTTGGTCAGCTCTGTGGCCATTTCGAAGGGCGGCACACTCATCGCATCAGGATCATGGGATAAGACCGTCAAGATATGGAACGTAACGACGGGCAAAGAGGAACGGACTCTTAAGGGTCATACGAGTAGGGTCAACTCTATAGTCTTTTCAAAGGACGGCACACTCATCGCATCAGGATCACGGGATGAGACTGTTAAGATATGGAAGGTGGCGACGGGTGAAGAGGAACAGACTCTTGAGGGTCATACCCACTCAGTCAGGTCTGTGGTCTTTTCGAAGGACGGCACACTCATCGCATCGGGATCAGATGATAAGACCGTCAAGATATGGAACGTAGCGACGGGCAAAGAGGAACGGACTCTTAAGGGTCATAGGGGTTTGGTCAGCTCTATAGTCTTTTCGAAGGACGGCAAGCTTATCGCATCGGGATCACGGGATAAGACCGTCAAGATATG
>PVQA01001071.1:0-12156 GCA_002980515.1 Fusarium burgessii | reverse complement strand
TTGTTACAATATGAGAAAGTCCATACCATATGGGTTATATTGCAATATACTACTTTATTGCCATATTATTAGCAACACTGGGACGTTGAGGGAGTAAACGAAGCTCTGGACATATTTAAAGACATCGGTGTAGGATAAATTGTCGCTGCGGATAAATGGCGCGAGGTACGTGTCGAAGCTAGACAAGGCTTGAGCTCCAGCAAGTTCACCCTGTAGAGTGAACAGGAAATTTACAATCTGGTTAAGCGCGGTGTTGAGATGCTTAGCAGGTCGACACTGGATCTTATTCTCAACGCCGCCAAAGCCTTGCAGGAGAATGTCTTCAATACTCCAGCCAGAGCAATACGCGCTCAGAAAGCCGAGATCGTGGATGTGAAAGCGATTCTCGTGGTCGTACCGCCGGATCTCCTCAGTGTAGATTTTTTCGAGCCAGTATTGTGAAATAATTTGGTTGGAGACGTATTGCATAAGACCTTGGTGGGAGTAGGTTGAGTTGGCGTTTTCGGCCGTCTTCCATGTTCCTTTGGCGAGATACTCGTCGACGAGGCCAATGTTGGAAGACATGGTCAGAATTGTCTGGGGTTATATAATTGAGGAAGTAGGAGTGCAATTAAGGTGCATAAACGTGCATAAGATCTTTGCAAGATGCAAGATCGACCTCTAAATCTTCTCTCGTGGCTCAATCATCTATTTAATATCCTATGAATTGTTTACATTTAAACGCGTTTTTGCATCAAACCACCGTTAATTCACCGAAAACCTGGTGTGACTGTGACGAAACGACTCAGAATGGCAACACTTTTTGCAACACAAGCTACGGCCGTGTTCCCAGAAACACGCTCTCTACGCGTTGATTAGTATATCAGGTCGAATGATGTGCCTTGCCTGGACCACGAGTCGAACGCGGCAACTCGTGACTTGGCGTGAAATGGGCCGACTGAACAGCCAACAGTGGTTCAATTTGTGTGTCATTGAGTTAATGGTTGGAATTAACATTGCGTGACTTGGCTTGAAGGGAGCGCGTTGGCGCGTTTAGCTTGCTTATCGTTGTTATCGGTTTGCGTATCTTATCAGTTGATCGCGATCGTCGAATCATACATACCCTGAACCATATATCATTATATCCTGTCTTACATAGCTTCAGTGTCTATTATCCTCTATCAGGCTCAAAAGTAGCTTATCCATCTTCACTAGAATATTTTTTTTATGCTGAGATGCTATATCCGATGTAGACACAATCCAATGGCTATTCATCTAGCCATAGTATCTTCCCATTTCTGAGAATTAATAAGACATTAAACGTACGAATACAGAATTGGGCCGCGCTCGGATAAAGACCCTTTTGTCTATTTCGAACAGCAATCCAATCATTACGGCTGCATGTTTTAGCTATAATCGTAGCCAGTGATAAGTAAGTTGTATTTATGCAGCCTCTAGCTGTAAGCTATTATTATGTTGTATTTATAATAATGGAGTGATATAGGTAGCATGAGCCCATCATGCAAGCGGTGCTGCTTCAAGTAGGAATAAACTCATTCATTCATTTATAATTATAAAGTCATGGAAGGATTTTGATTTCTAACTACATGTATCCTGAGTAAAACAGAAGGACCTTGAGACACATGATTGGCAGCTAACATGACTTTAAAATATAGCCTCAAGAGCCTCCAAGGGGCATCTCCAAAAACCCTGGTCTCGACTTCTCCATCCGTCTAGCTGATAGCATAGTCTTGCATTGTCTACTCCTGGATGTTGAAGTTGTTGTCGGCGTCATGAATAATGACGATCTCGTCGGGAAGCTTGGTGAAGTCAAGCTCCTTGGTGTTGCTGACTGTCGTGTAGTTAATCAAGTACCCCTGATCGAATTTACCCCAAGCGAGGTAATAGGTGTTGACAGGTTCAATCTGGTAGGTTGCGTTGGGCTCAGGGCAGAAGGTTGCTTGAGGACCCGAGAGACCAGTGCCGTTGGTCGAGCCACCGAGGCCGATCATGTATTTGCCTATAAGGATAGAAGACATCAGCCACAATCCGCTTGCTATGTATCCTAAGCAGGTTTTTTTTCTTTGTTTACTTACCCTTCTTGGCCTTTGCGCTGCTGAAATCACCGGTTCGAATCTCAAATGCGTTGGTTAGGGACGAGTTGGGGAACGCCTTGTTCGAAAACTGCGGTGCATCGTCGTTCACAACCACTTCAAGAGTGCTACCCGGAACAACCCCCCCTGTTGCTGTCTTCACACCCAGGGTGACCTCACGCTCGCCGCCAACTTGCATCTCCACTGCGTCACCAGGGTTACCATCACTGGAGCCCACAACAGCAAAGTACTTGTTAGTGAGCTTGAAAGTGATCTTCTGGTCCGCAGGAACACTCTTGGTGGCAAACACGTTGGACCAGATTCTGCCTTGGACGGTTCCTGTGACCTTGGGCTCCTTGTTGAACAGGGCGTACTTGCGCTGTTGGCCGGACTCGTTCTTGACGGTGATGGAGTAAGTGTTGACCATTTTGGCGGTGTTTTCAGGAGATGTGAAAGTAAAGATAGATGAAAGTGAGATGCGAGCTTCTTTCTAGATAATAGAGTGGTGTGAGTGAGATATTCGATGATGATAGTAGATGTTGTATTGTGGGCGTTGGTCGCCATTTTATAGACCTCCCGAGCGAGCTGGATACAGGTACGGGCTCAATGGAAACTCCATTTCCAAGTCCTCCTCTCGCTTCTCTGGTGGCCTTGCTGTTCTGTGATGCGTGATTCCGCAGGTAACGCTGCGAAGCGAGACTGCTCAGCATGTCACAGCCAGAAGCATTGCCAATGGAGATCGCAGGACCATTCGCTTCGTAGCCTTGCCACAACTGCAATGACCCCCATGTGTGACAAGCGTATCGGAACAACCGAAATCCTTTTGGCAGGAAATCCATTGACCAAACTGACACAAAACTGCAATCTTCTGTCTTCTGTGGCTGGCTGAGATGAGCCATGAGATGGCATCTATTGACCAAACTGAAACAAAATTGTAATATTCTGTCTTCTGTGGCTTGCTGAGACCAGCCATCAGGCGATATCGGCTTTCCAGTCGAGTTACCAGGCATCGTGAAGCGACAGTCGGTCAACGTCTAGACTAGATTATCAACGGTACACTAGAGAAACTACAGAGAATCGAACCCACGCGGAGCACTGAGAATACCTCACCGAGAAATATTGTGGCGCTTGTCCGAGCGTGACGTGGCTCGCTAGCGGGAACGCCAAAGCGGCTGACCCAGAGACCGAGTGGCTTGGGCTGGTCTTTGCGGAGTTGATGAATGCCTACCGATGTCTTTCACAGAAGACTATCGATATGTGGTTCCTTGGCGTTGATGAGCCGGTTGAGACGCCACGGCGGCTACTTTATTAGCCTCTAAAACGGAACCCCAGCCTATATCACGAACGGCTTACCCATGCGTGCCGAACCATCGCGGGGAAATTCCTCCCCCCTGAACGTCCCAATAAGGATGCGGCTCTCCAAGCCACCAATACATAATGCAAGGAAACAAGCCTGCGATCAATTCAGCTGAGTCGAGAGAGGCACAGAGCTAAACCTTAGTCGACGCTTATGTAGGTGACGGTGAGTTAGTTCGAGACTATGCTTACGTGTGTTTCAAGGTTACCTTCTCCGCAGTCTAAATTGCTTTTCGGTTTTTTCCCCAAATGCTACTCCCTCGTTCACCGTTCATTCTTGTTCGTTATCTTTTACCCTTCGCCAGCTTACGCGCCCCCAAGCTGTGATAGATCACTTACCTGGTCACAATGGCTTACTACGCCATCTCTATTGACAACAAGTCCGGGTCAAAGCGCTCCTATGGAGTCTTTGCAGAAAATCCAACAATCGACCGCGCAGGCAGCGATAAGCCACCAAAGATCACAGCTCGTATCATCACAAGCGTCCAACAGGTGGCGAGCGATCAAGGACAGGCCACGTTTATCCTCTCAAAGACGCTGTATGCGACCTGCGGTATCTACGATATTGAGTCTGAACCTGCTCAGACCCAAACCGGCGCCAAACATATCGGCACAGGGACCGAGGTGATTGATCAAAGAGAAGTGACCTTGGGCAAGAAGGAAGGAGGGAAGATTGTTCCTGGGACGCTTCTGGAGATAGAATGCGCAGACGGTATTCCGGCGTTTGCCAAGACGCCACCCGGACCGGGAACGCCTGGGGGGGAAGGGTGTTTTGCCATCCAGACCAAGGGTGGCTTCACAAACCAAGAGGCCAAGCTTAGTAGGTCTCCCTTTGGCAATTCCCTATCATTCTTGTCTAGACACGTTGTATTTTGCATACTTCTCTCCATGTCTTCTAACAATGATATCCAAGACAAGTTCGTCGTCGGCTTCAGCTCATCACTTCGACAGAACGTTGGCCCATACGCCACCTTCGTCCCTGGGCCCAATGAATCTTACCAGATTAAACCTTCTACTGTCTTCTACATTGCAGTCGGCAAATTCAGCCCCAGGGATATCATCACCGAGCAGGTCAAGTCACAGCCGGGAACATGCCGAATTGACTTTGGCCAGCTGGAGACCAACCAGGTTAGTATTATCCACAACGATCAAAACAAGCTGGATCCGCAAGTCCCTGTCACTGGCCCAAGTGAAAGAGTTGTTACGGAGGCTCTGTTCATGGCAGCGCCCCCTTCGATAGCCGATACGGATGTGACACTGGATAGTTCGTTTTCGGGTGAGGGAACACCCACATTGACTTCGGATGACGATTTTACCGACCGATCAAATCATCCCGGGGAACTCTGAGGATAGGATAGCTCAGTGGCTGAGTAACTGTCTATATCGCAACTATGTAACCATGAACACTTCTTCATCCCCTTTGTAGATGATCATCGGCACGATATTGTGCAGTGAGCTCAGTTGAGTCATAACTCTCGCTCCTCACCTTGTCAACAATGTCCTCAACCCTTGGATAATCTTTCTTAAACCGCCACATTCTGCCATCATATTCATTCCAAATGAAGCAACCTCCGCTGCCATCGGTCAACAAGAACGTAGACCCAGTGTCGGGATTCGACTTGACAATCACAGGGCGTAATTTGGGCAAGTTGAAGGCCTCTCGCAGGCCAGGAACTTCTAAGGTTTGCTTATGTTAGAGAGCTGCATTTAGACTTGACTCGGCAATGTGATGGTTACCTGGGTCCTTGGAAAAATATATGGCAAGCTTCATGTTCTTTGGGTCATTGGACCAGGTTGACCAAGCAGGTAAATACCCACGTAAGTCAACGTAGTTCAATTTCTCGGCCCCAGCAGCAATGGAAGTACTTGGGGCATCCGTTTCGTTCTGTCGATTCAGAGATCAGCTCGCATACTGCAATGTTAAACACGATTATGCCTACTGCCATGGTTTCAAGGAGATGACAAGTGCCAACGCGTTAAGGGTAGGAAAAGTGGTAATACGGCTGAGGATAGCTGTCAAGGTCTGGGTAGGTCAATTCTGTAGTGCGCAAATTTAAAGGCCAACGCTTATAAGGAGCATTACTTTCGGGAGAGTTCTTCAGCGACGGCAGACTTACCCCTCATTGATGAATCACACTATACTGTAACTTTGTCTCTGTTTTTGTGTTATCATGACATAAGAGGCGCTGGTTGAATGAATAGCTGAACCGCCAAAATGTTAACTTATTTAAGCCACTCAGCCCTGGTCAAAAGGGACAGGTTAGTACCGTAGATCCTACCTTTGACTCAACGCCACAACGTATTAGTCCGACGAGCTATTGATAATAGTCTTCTCTCTATATTCTCGTTTTACCTTGGAAGGCTTGCTCGAGAGAGCTGAGCTCCTTCATGATGCAGCCAAATCTCACCGGCCGGTGAGGGCCTCTACAGCAGACCGCTGCTCCAGGTTCAGCCATATGCTGATTCCGCAATAGGAGCTGAATGTCTATTTTCGTTCGTCACAGGAATATTACAGAATCTAGCAACTTGAGATACTTCCACAATCGACCCTCAGGGTGGGATGTTAGCAGCAGGCCCTCAGAGCTAGCGTGTAATGCCATCATAAAACCTCCGCCATCGGAGCCAACGATAAGGTCTGGCATAAAGAGCGTTCAACCATCATTTACGACTCAATTGCGCACATATATGCATATTTCACATCAAGGAATAAAAGAATCGAAAACGCACTCGAGTCAACTGCTAGTCCTTGTCCAAGTTCCTCACCATGACCAACGTCCCAAACTGGCAAGGCTTTCGGATTTTCGATGGAGAGTGCATCCTCGACAGAACAATCTTCAACAGAGGTGCTGGCATTCAGGACAAAGTCAGCAAGTTCTACGAATGGCTTGACCGTCTTCGTGGGCTGGAGCAGCATCCCACGGGCTATGGCATCCCACAACCTTATAGAGCTGGCGTGAGGGAGCTCCTTACGCATTTCTTTCCGCCAATGAACCCTGGACAGTGAGTCTACGTTTGACGAACTCTTGATGTGATCGGTTGTCAGTTTAGTCTCTAACATTACGACAGAATGCGCCGAGTGACCGACATTCGCTGCCGACGCAATCCGCCTGACCCAAGACTCCAACCCCATCCAGTTCAAGTTCATTTGGAAGCCCAAGTCGCACATTAAACATCAACGATGGTCCTTCGGCACTTGGTTACATCTTCAGCATCGCTCAGCCGCCTACAGGCGATGTGATCAACCGAACTTATGACGGCTATGCTCTCCCGTTGTTGGCGATATTCGCTCGGTGTTTGTATCTTGCCTACATTTTTGAAGCAACCAACGATCCGCCATCAAATTCCCAAGTTAGCAAGGTTCCTGTTATGAGTTGCGCAACGTATTTCACTTCTGGCAACGACTTCAACCTTCTCCTTGGAAGCACCTACATGACTGGCTTCGGTTCTGATGCCGCTTTAGCCGCGACTGCAAGAGAAAAGCAGCGTCTGATGAACGCTTGGAGGAGAGAGGCTGTCTTGGTCCCAGCTCTCAATTCCTACCCGCAACCACGTCTTCTCCCTCCCGCAGGACACTTTCTCCCCCCTTTGTTGGAGATTGAAGTAGCCAAATGCATTATACGCAGTCTCCAAAGCCTAAGTCTAGGATCAGGGAATAGCCTTCCGGCTAACGTTCCCAACCACCCCCTCCCCCAAGCGCCAAACACTTGGCTCACCGTCGACCAAGGCGATGCCCAGACCGAATTCAACAATGCCACTGATGGTCTCAGGAAAGCATGGAACGATCAGTGTAAGGCAGCAGGAATAATTGAGCCACCACCAATCGCGCCAGCTTTGAGAAAGGACATCCTAGACGGTCCTTTATCCGAACAATTGCTCAATGCCGCGATGGAAGTCTTTCGGATACGCTGGGATCCAGCCTATGATCGCCAGAACAACGTCTTCGATTCTCGCACTGAGACTGCTTACAGAACAATATTTGATATACTCTTCGTTCCGCATATGTTTCCTGCTTTCTTGGATCTGAATATCACTCCAGACCTTCGACAACCGGAAATCACGCCAACAATACTGAATTTTAATGCTATTCGTACAAATGTTTGGACTACGCTATGGACGCAGACTAGCAAACCTCGGATACTCGACATGCTGTCCAGAATATACACATGGGTCAATAATGGTGACGATAATCTGGGAATTGCCGATCCTGGCGTTCCAAGATACGGTCGCTGTGCCGAGACACACCCTGTTGCGGCATTAATGTTAGTTTCCCTTTGCATCTATCTAATACCTAACATCACCCGAAACAACAGATGGCTAACTATTTATTAGGCCGACCTACTTCCCAACCCGTGTCCTGCCACCCAACGACCCTACACAATACGTGCGAGGGTTTGCTATGCACATCCGAGCATTCAGCAATCACCCTTACTGGGATGGCACCAGCTGCGCCGACTTGGCTGATCACTTCAACCGGAACACTCTCAACAGCTTCCACGATACAGCTAATGGAGGAGTCTATCGACGACCATGTCTCAATTGCCGATCGTTGCTCCCGGTTCTCGATGTACCAGTCGTTGGCCAAAGGGACCAGAGAAACTACTACGATGGCGATCTCGACTGGATACATGCAGATGGGACTATTGTATAGGCTTGGATGGTGGATTATGCCACCGAACTCCATCTCAGCTACAGGCCCCTCAAGAGGGTTTCCCATGGCGCCCTACTAAAGGGCGTCAAATTAGGAGCATTGCATGAAGAGAATTTTACTGGTCTCAAGAACTAGCTTTCGTTTGTATTTGTCTGACTTCAACAGACCCCGTAGTCTCATTGGCGGGCCAAAACAGCCGAATGTAGCCTACATTATGCAATCTTTTGGAGCCCGCTGGCTGACTGATGGTGTATGTCAACCATTATAATGCACAGATACGAGAATCTGAAACAAATGAGCAGTCCAAGATGGCACTTTTGCCAATAAGTGACAAGTTAAGAAGGAGGTAGACTAGAATTAGTTGGGGAAATGAGGGAATTTTCACAACTAATGGTAAGCTGACCAACTTGTTATTACTTGGGTTCGATGCGACCCCCAGCGGGTAGTTGAATGTCTACAGTTTGTCTATATAATGAATGAGATCTCGCTCTTGAAAACAGGGAGACAGGCCATCTAACTCTTCATCCTTCTATAACTTGTCCTCTACTAGCCAACCAGCCAAACCCCATACCCGGTCCACGTCATCTGCGCCCATCACAACCATGCATATCTCATCATGCACCTTTTCATCCCTTCTCACACCTGCATCAGCTGGTGAACTGAAGGCCAACTACTACAAAGACGGCGATTGCAAGGACCATGCAGTTTCACTGCATCCTGTCAGGGGCTCTGGCTGGAGATGCTACAACTACCAATGGACCGGCTCCAACAGTGCCAACATTGCTGATTGAACCCTTTCCAACGGGAATTGTGCCTGCATCTTTTATATTCATAAGGAGTGCAAGGGTGTTCTGAGTCGGTGGTTTACCCTAACGACAACTGTACCTCGAACAGGGCCATGGATGGGAATCGATGAAGCGCGGAGCTGCTCACGTCCCCTTGAAAGAGTGATTGGAAGATTGGAATATCACTCAAACGAGCCCAGTCAAACCAGGCAGGCGTTTATACAAGACATACATTGGAGGATTGAAGGGAGATCTTTTGGCGAATTGGATGTGCCTTCTGCCGTGTTGTTAGGAGAATAAAGTCGTGCTAGGTTCTAAAGACCAAAGACTAACATGTGTAGGCTTCTAGGAATCTATAGTAATATCATCAAACTTTCTAATCCAGCCTTCTAGACACGTGACGCTATCCGAGGGCGTAAAAGAATCTACACATGTAGTATTCTCAATATATTTCAATTCGCTCTTCCATGAGGAGTCCAGAAATTACTCGTTGTCTCCCTGAACGAAGTTGACCGAGTACCATTGGAGGTGTCGATACTAAGGTTTTGGTTCAGTAGACCCTCGTGATTCGAGGGATGAGGAATATTGTCTGGGTGAGGGGCGTGGGCAGTGAACTCGTAAGTATCTGAGTTATCATCGGTATCCCGTTCTAATAATATGTTGGCGAGAGAGCACTCCTCTGACGGCCAAGAGCTCATAGAAGGATCATGGGGACCTATGCCACTATCCATGGATGCTGGGCCTTGACCAAAGCTGTTGAACGAGCTAGTGCCGCTGAATAAAGCAAGAGACATGTTATCTATGGACTGTTGGTTTGGAAAGCCCAAGTAAGCAGGGATTGGACGATATGTCGGTGTCAATGAACTGTTCGGATTTGCTTCTGCAAGGTTCTCGGCAGAGATAGTACTTTCTTGTGTTTCATTAGATAGCGGCAGCTGGAGTGAAGGCCCCGATGGTGTACGGGCGTTATCATGTGGCGCTGCAGGTCGCATAGGAAGCCCTTTAGGAATTCTTGGGGGTTGGGTACTGGTTGACGTCATTGTCGGAGGGTCGAGAGCGTTTGCCAGTTGATCCAAGGCCCTCTCCATGTAATTACGGTTGCTCCAAGTCCTTTGTCTCCATTCCTCGCTCCGGAGTGTTTTAGCAACACTAATGCGACATTCAGTGTCCGTTGTTTCATGGTCTGTATCTTGTCAACTAATGTCAAGAAGAAGCAAGATTGTGAGATCACTTACATGGACTTGGCAAATCGATCTCCCAATCGGGGAACACGGTATGAAAGGTCTTCTCCCACTGGTGAGCTGGTGTCTCAAACTGCTTCGGCTTTAGAGACTTCAATGCGTCACTTTAGTTGGTGTCAAATCCATCCTCGTAGTTGATGGCCACTTTCGTGGGCTCACAAGCCACTATCAATACCTGGTGATCCTGGATTTCACTTTCTGGGAATATCAACTTGCACCTCCCGCATCGAGTCAGTTTTTGACAGCCCAGGAAATGTCTCCTGAAGAGATGTTCCCTATCAAGTGTTAGTGCCGAATGGTGAAAGTCTTTAAAGCATATTAGAGTTTGATAAAATAACTCACTTTAATCGATGCATATCTGGAAATCCATTATTGGAGCATGCACCCCCGAACCTGTTTGGGCATCTTTTGTTGTATGGGCATGCGAATCTCAACTCAAAGGTTTGCCGTGGTTTCTTCCGCGGTGGTGGAGGCATGCTCTGCTCATCATCCTCGTCCATGTTCTCAATTGTATCCCTGCTTCGTTTCTTTGAACTCTGCCTGCTCCGCTCCCTGGAGTTTTCAGAACTCTGCGAGCCAGCATTCGTTGTAGAGGATGAAGAAGCACCCGAACCTCTACAACAGAGTCCGATCCCAAGTGCCAACAATACGCGATGTACCCAGGCTGGGAGGTTGTGAGGTGAGAGATCTTTCAATCTATCGAAAGAACGCTTGGAAATAGTCAAAAGGAGTTTTCCAAGAGTGGCCTTTCTTCCAGCCGCAATAGCGTAATGGAGAGCAGTCCAACCTGAAACATCAGTCGCCGAAGCGCTGGCTCCATAGGAGATGAGGAGAGTTATCATCGAACTCCTACCAAGGGAGGCTGCCCGAAACAGAGCAGATTGTGTTGTGAGAGCACCTTGGTGGTTCAAACCTGAGCTCTTCTTTAAAATTTGTTCGACAGTCCTCTTGTTCCCTCGACGGATGGCCAGATGCAGCGGTGAGGTACCGTTTGGCTCGCAATCAGGTTCGGCGCCTGCTTCAAGAAGAAGTGAACAACACTCCTCATTGTCATATGCCGCAGCCCATGCAAGCGGTGTCATACCGTAAAACTTGTCTCTATCATTGAAGCTTTCGCCTAATGAGATGTACCGGCGGCATGAGTCAACATGACCTAGTGCACATGCTAGAAGAAGTGGACTCGAGGCTCCCCCCTCTTTCGCTTCCCATGAGATGTCTATGGTATCCTGAGACGAAACTCAAGCAACACGTGATCTGCTAATTGGTGCCGCTTTGATGGCACCCCTCAGCCCTCCATCAGCCTGTACTGGAGCTTCTCACCCCAGGCTCCTGGTCCCAGAATTGGGACCTGGACCTCAAGTGTTACCATACTCGAGACTCTATAGCCGTAACGGCAACCCCAACCGGGGGCACCTTCTGATCCCACTTTCGTGCCCGGATACCACTTTCGTGCCAGGATACCACTTTTCAATCCCTTGACGAAATCATGGAGCTTGGCTACAGTTGGATCCTTCCGTGCCCGGAGCAATAAGCTCTGACATGAGGTTCCTTGCTCCTGAGAACTGATTACATCTCTGTAACATGCAGTCCTGCGCTTTGACGAATTAAGCCATTTCTCCTTATTTGCATCGAGACTTCTGCCTGGTATTTAGACTCGATTTCGCCTATCTGTGTATGATATTTCTCGTTATGGTATTTACCCTCGAATTCTCCCAATAAACATTTTAATACTATCTATCTTCCTGCCAACTTATCTGTATCCAATGGGCAAAGCTAAGAGTGCAGCTGACGCTCTTCGCCTAGGCTCTAAAAGGAGCGCGGTAAAAGAGAGCAATATTATAAACAGAGAGTTAGTCTATAGGATACTGCAGCCTGCTATAGAGCGGAATTATAAGAAGATAATAGAATTTTAAGTTAAGTAAGTATTATATTAATTTACATTTAAGTAATTTCCTAATTTAAATAGATAGATACTAGAGGATAGAGACTAAAGCTTTAATATATAACTTAAAGTCTTTAAAAGACTTTATAAGGAAGGTAGCTTATAGTATTAA
>PVQA01001070.1:0-15289 GCA_002980515.1 Fusarium burgessii | reverse complement strand
TACACACACTCCTCTCAACAACGCGGCAGCAACATTCACAGACTCCACATAACGGTCAAAGCTTTTTTGACTTTTATCCCACTCTCCCGCAAATCTGATCTGTCTTTCCTCTATCGCCAGCAGCCCTTAGAAAGCACTTTCCAGACCACTACCTCCAAGGTTACGCTTTATTATTGAAATGACAGCATCAAACCGTTTGAATACATGGTGCGCTATTTGCGGAGGCCCAGTATCTACATACCACATCCCTTTTGGCGGCTCAAGTGATGCTCCTGAGTATGATCGACATGCCATATCCCAAAATGACGTCGAGTGGACCAACAAAACACATATCTTGGGCTATAATCCCTCGGCAGCTGCGAGCTCAAAGTGCGTGGACCAATCTTTTTACCTAGCATGTGCTGATCATACCAGGTACTATGTATCTCCGGGTAGAGTTTCCTGGTTATCTGCTGAATGGCGCGAAGATGCCGCTTTTCAAGGCGTTGATGCGCAGTCTCTGTGTGCCTACGAAAATAAAAAATGCCACGAACGAGTAATACCCTTCCATTGGGAATGCTACGAGACTTTGGCGCGGTATATGACTGGGACGCCTGACACCACAAAGATTAACAAAGGAGCACTCTATAGGGCTTTCGACCGAGTCGCCGTTATTAGGAGATTCGAACCACCGAACCCTGAGTACAGATGCCTTTCCCTGGACTACGGAGATGCCAACGAGGCTCAGAGTCACCGCTGGGAATGTATTCCTGGGAAAGAGTATACAGTCTTCAACCCCCAATACAGTTCCCAACTAAAGGATGATATTATCACTTTTATCTCCGGTGCCAAATTCGAGGCCAATCGTCCCCAGTCCTACCATACAGCCATATTGGAGTCAAATCCATTGGCTTCTCTCCCCGACACTGTCGTATTCGGAGTCTCGAAGTTTCTGGACAATCAAAGCCTCTTAAATTTCTGCTGCGCCTCATTGTCGACATTCTTGAGCTTGAGAAACGATAGTTATTTCTGGAAAAGTCGCATAAGGAATCATTTACCTTACTTTTTTGAGCTACACGAATGTCTGAGTGAACATTCTCAAAGCTTAGAGGGAAGGGACTTCAGAAAGATATTCCTATGGGCGGAAGCAGCTTCTAAACCGCAGCCTAACTTTGCCAAATTCATGTTCCCGATCGCTAATCGTCGGAGGGTCTGGAAAGTCTGCGAGCAAATTGAGAAGCTTTACAATCAAGAACCCCGACAAAAGCTTAGATCGCAGAGTTACATCGGGTATCAGGCAATTCAAAGTGCACAACAAATACTGGGAGATACAAGAGAGCCGGGCTTGTATTTTAGGTCCGCAGACCTTTTGCGAAACTGGCATGAACTACTGCATCCATGGATTCTTAACCTTTTCTGGAATTCAGAGGGGGATTTGTCAGGTATAGCCGTTAGCTTTGAGGAGGACATGAGAATCTTTGGACACGAACCACAGGAAAAAGAATCAGGGAAAACGACGGCATCCTTCTCAGGTGGAGTCTGGATCAAGGGATTCGTCTTTCACATCTACGCTTCATCTATTCTTGGACCTTGGGAGACTCGTTCGTGGAATTATTCGTCTTGCAAGGGCGTCACGGTACGTAAACATGAGACGTGAGGATATTTGCAAATGCTTACTGTATGTTAGGTGCACCTCACTGATGGATCCGAGCATACTTATGGCCAGGATGGTCAGCACTTACTAAAAATGCCCTTTGCTGCAGCCGAGAACATGACGATAGTTAGTATCGAAGGAACTCTTACAGTAAGTCACTACAAATACTTTCGAAAGACAACCCTAACAAAGAATGAAAAGGCACATAAGAGACAAGGTGTTCATCCTTTCATCGAGAAGATGTGGCTTTTACAAGCCCGTACCAACGGCGGGGAAAACTCTTCAGAGGTCCCTGAACCTAGAGCCCATGAAGGTTTATGTTGGAATGCAGCGAACTGCATGTTCAACAGTGTATTCTCGCCAGGCACTGACATCAGATTAAAGATGTGCAAGGGTCGCATTGTTAATAGTGAGCGCTGGCACAGTCTTGTTCCGCTCAACACCCTCGTTCTCGCCAACGATACAAGCCAACTGTCCCAGATACGTAGCATTTCTGCGTACCTTATACGAGACAAGTTTCGCCTCAGTGACCGGGGTAATTATTGTTGTGACGTTGGCAACTTACGAGTTGCAACAGGCAAGGAGACTCGCTACCTGCGAGATACGGACGACGATGGATCTATTTGGCCTGAGCAACGTTGGAATACATTCGAGGTAGACGGTCCAGGCGGTGAGCGAATTGAACAAGTCAGGGTTCACCATGCCTTGCTTCGTGACCCTTCGCCCAAAGTAATCGAAGTAAGTCAAGCTTAGCCAAAGCGACTTGATCTAACACCTAAGACAGATCCGTACAAACTGGGGCCGCTCAGTGCTATGGGGTGTGGACATGAAACCAGATCGGGATGGGGAAGAAACAAATGAGCCTGTTCCTCTTGTGAGGAGACGTCAGCTTACTCATCTGCAGGCAGACTACGGATTTGCTATTGTTGGGGTCGTTATGGGGTGCGGGAAAGTTTATGGTCGCTGGGACGTAGACAAAGATGGTATTCAACAAGATGACCCTCTCCTTGGGTATGCTAAGTATGAGTTTGTTGGCAGATCGCACTCCTCAACCAAGAGTTATATAGACGATGAGGATGTCAGGGGACCTTGGACCAAGGAACAGTACGACAGGCGCAATGAAGCGACTATACATACAGGTATGAGCAATTTTGGTATTATTACGAGAAGGGTTGCAGACCGGCAAGAATAAAGTATCTAGGAAGCTTAAAAGAATAGCTGTATTAGAAAGACGAAGAGAGTATTGTCCTTCTCTATCAAGGCCTGTGAATCGCTGGCGGCATAGGAGTTGAGTGCCTATAGCCTGGCATGTTGAAGATCTTCCTTCTGTCCCTGCTCTTCGGTTCTCTTCCACGAACAAACTAACAACCTATCATGCCAGTAATGACTGATCCAAAGAAGGAACCGCCGATACCTCCAACAGCGCCAGCGACCTCTTTGAGAATATTTGGTGTGAAACAGTGAGCTATCTTCATGTAAGTTGAGTCTTCTTATCTTTCAAGATTGTATAACTTACTGTTGGTAGTATGCAGTGTGACGTCAATTTCCATATAGATAGTATCGCCAAAGTTTTTGCGCATCTTGATGTAGTTGCTGAACTTGGACATCTTACACTTTTGGGCCTGGAAATTCGGGTTTGTTGGGAGATAGTATCGATCAGCCGGCTTGGCAGTCTTGGGAGTGACTGATTTCTGAACAGCATCGGCCATGTAACCTCGTGTATGACGTCCAAAATACTCGCCTCTGATCGCGATCCGGAGCCAGGCATCCTTTTTACGGTTACCATTCGCCATGTGCACAACCTTGCGGGTATAGACAACACTTTTATCGCAATCTCCATTTCCGCAGATGGAGTGAATGGCTTCGCCGAGGGGCTTCCGGATGGAGGCGTCGCAGCCATAGTCGACTTGAGTTTTGCCGAAGAATACTTTGGTCTCTTTTGGTGCTCGAGTATCGAGATCGAACTCGGTGGTGATGTTATCCAACTCAGGAGCGAGGGGCTCCTCCAAGTTTGAAACGTCGTCCAGATTCAGAGAAGAAATTGCGGTCATGGGAGTAGAGTCATACTCTTCGATGGAAACGTTGGCAGGAACTAGAAAGCCTTGTCCGAAATCAAGAGGTGCATCTGATTCGATGGCTCTGGGACTCATTGCTGGCACCGCCAATACAGGGGCTAGAGTCATCAGAATGATCCGGAAAGAGATCATGGTGATTGGATTTAAAGATGAAGAGGATGCTGATGCGGTGTTGAGGTGAAAAGTGGTTGTTTGTGTAGTATAACATTAGTGGTAAAACCTGCCGTATTTATACACTTTTTCCAACGTACTTGCGGGCTGTTGAATAACATATGATATCTCGAAAGTTTTCTCAAGTTGGGGGCTATAGTCCATTGCATGATAACGGAACACTTTTTCCAGAGATTTGGGGGCCATATACCATCGCATGTTATCTGATATTTAGGCAAATTCCATATCAATGTGATTCTGAGATGTTCTGCAACATAGAAACGCAAGTTACCTTCTCTTTCAAGACTTTTGAATCCTTCGAGGTAGTTACTAAGGTCTTGGAAGTTGGTTCTGGAACTTCGTAGACTCCAGCCGCTGTGCAACGCTTTGACAATAACTTACGACCTGACCTATTTAGCCATACCGCCGATGCACTGTTGCTTTAGACCCCAAAACGCAATTATAAAGTGAGGCCGTTGAGGCTATGTTGAGATGTAAAAGCACAAATATACGGTAGTTTGGTAGATAAAGTGGTCTAAGCCCAATGATGACAGGGGTTAATACATGCCGTGTAACTTGCCAAGACCACCGGGTCTGCAAGGTTTGCAACCGCGATGATCAAGACCTTTCCATTACTGGCTCTGATCCCTTGGGGGCCAAAATTTTATCTCGGGCTATGTAACATGACCGGGATTACAATTTTCTTGTTTTGAGCTATGGTCAATTAGACTGGCCCCATTTACAAAGTCAGGTGGCCAAGTTGCCTATTGAAAGATCTGCAGACTAGAGAAACAAAACAAAGTCATCATTCAGCCAACAAAGAAATTGCGCGGTATGAATAGCTCGTTTGTAGCAAAAGCCTGGTTCTGAAATTGAGGCCTCCTGTACACCGTTAGCCCTTGTTCTTGACGATGGATATTGATGGAGAGCTGCATGATGTACAAAGTTCTGCAGGTAGATACGTGCAAGATATCTATTCCAGCATTCTAAAATCAAGGCACGTTATTGCTCTGCTAGAAAATATGAATATTATGATGATTAACTGAGTTCTATACTAGATGTAATTATATAAAGATAAGTTTTAAATTGGGATCAGGATCAGAAGTAGAATACTCTTCCGATCGGGGCAACTTGAAGAGAATATTTATGATCTTATTAACTACTAATGTTCCACTGAGTATACTTGATTACGAAGCAATCCGGGGGCTGCATCCTTGGGATCAATAATCGTTTTACCTGGGACTTCGCCACTAGCCTCGTCTCCGGTGACCTTCTCGATTGTTGGCTTTACTTACCGTGAATATCGCCCAGTCAGGTGCAAGCTATTAAGAAGGTGAGATAGAAATAAAGCCTCAGTTCCCGTACTCTCTCAAATGATTCTCTGGCACAATATCTAATTCGCAAGGAGAACTTTCTCACTGTATCAAAGTGCTCATTTAATATCTATCGTAGTACAACCTATAAAAATGCCGCCAGCGATACACGGCAAGATTTATTCGACCCATTTCTACTCCGATTCAGCTTCTCCCCACAACGCCACCGATCTCAGGTTCAAAAAGGATCGCGAAACGGAGAGCTGTGACTGTATGTGGCGTGAAGACCAACTAAGACATTTTTCCGCCTCTGACGCTTAGGCTCAAATAATGATTTGTTAACAGCACGCGATTGGACGTCATGAATCTTTTCGCTCGTTTGTGGCTTGAGTAAATCAGAAATCTTGGACCTTTCACTTCTCGACCGAGCGACATGCAGCGCCTGACTTCCATGTCCTTGACCTTTCGTATGAGTGCCAAGATCGAAAATCTGAGCGCTCATCACAGCTAGAAAATCTCCAAGGTGTCGCAAACCATATCAAGTGTATTATTGTATTCTTTTAACTGCCATTAGCCACCCCGTATGGGCACTATTCTTGATTTATACGTAGTCACGCCTGTTCATTCCTCATCAACCACATCAAACAAACATCCTCTCCTCAGTCTTTTTAGTTAAAAAGTTCTGAAGATGTCTCGTCCAAAATATGTCGCAATCGTCCTGGATTTAGGCGGAGTGCTCGTTAACTACACCACCAAAAACACCGTTGGTTTGTCTCCAAGCCAGATTTCCAGCGCTCTTGACTCACCTGGTTGGCACGACTACGAAAGAGGCAACATGTCCGAGCTGGATACCTGCGAGAGATTAGCTCGGGACTTCAAAATCGATCTGGAGGCTTGGATCCAGGCTCTGGAACAGATTAGATACGGCGTCCAAGCAAATCTGGCTCTACTATCTGCAATTGTAGAAATGAAGCAGACTTACCCGACCGTCAAAATCTGTTGCCTTTCAAATATTCCAAGGCCTAAACTCGAGCTTCTGAGAGACAAGATTGACAGTTGGGGTATTATTGACCAGTTCTTTGCGTCTTCAGTCCTAGGACAACGAAAGCCAGACATAGCTGTCTATGAGGAGTTTTTGAAGCATACCCAATTGTCTGCATCATCCTGCATCTTCGTCGATGGTAAGGTTGAGAACGTCACTGCGGCTCAAACACTGGGATTCAAAGGCATTGTATTCTTTGACAATGATTCGCTGATCAAAGCACTTCGCAACCTACTGGGTGATCCTGTCGCTCGAGCACGAATATTTCTGGAGAAGAATGCAAAGGAGATGTTCTGTACGCTCGATACAGGACTGGTGCAGCCTGACAACTATTCACAGCTAATCATCTTACAGAACACTGGAGATCGGTATGTTCTTATCCTCAGTCTTGTGTCGTCTTCGATTAACCATTCTCGCAGGAATTTGGTAGTTTTAGACAACCAGCGATATACTTAGAACTATTTCCAAGGAGAGCCAACGTTTGCAGACATGACATATCCTGATGACGCAGATACAACATCTCTAGCCATGACAGTCTTGGACAATATCCCGATGGCAGACAAGGTGCGAGCGAGAGATAAGATTCTTTCCAATTTGAGCTCGGAAGGATTGCCATATGTAAGTCTTTGACGTAACAACTTTTTTCATAATACTTATCGCATTAAAGTACTGGTTCAGCAAGACACGCCCCCGGTTTTGTCACTGCATTTGCGCCAACGTTTTCCGCTTCTTCGTCATCAACGAGTGGCAAAACCTTCTTCCAGGAGTCTACGAGTTCCTTGTTGGTCTCCTCGAAACAAGAGCTTACCTCTATGGAAGTCGTTACTACAAAAGCCCAGATTGGCTACTTTATATCCTCTCTGATCTCTGCGCTCGTCGACCTTTTGATGAAAATCTTGAAAAGATGCGAGAGCTCCTTGTTATATGCATCCAAGAACGTATGGACCACAGTGACAATGTTCTCGATGCCGCGATGAGGGTCTTGAGTGCGAAATCTTTGGGTTTGAAGAATGATGGAGATGTTCAAACTGTGCTTCGAGGTCAACAGCTTGATGGCGGATGGGAGTTGGCGTGGCTGTGGGGTTATGGTTCTAAACCACTTAAGATTGGAAGCCGAGGTGTTGTCATGCAATTCAGCGGTCAAGGGTCTGAAACACCTGGAAGTTTATTGCTGAAATTGTATTCCTGGAAGAGACTTTAGGATCGTGGATCAACGCCTCGGCAACGCAATTGGTGTGGAAATAAATGATTCACAAAACGGCCTTCTCGCCGATTTGGAAAAACGTCACATATTTAACGAATGAGGGGGAAGTGATCTTGTGTGCCAAGACCACGATGCTATTGCTTTCAAGTGCGGAATCTTCGGGTTGACATTAAACCGAGCTAAACAATTGAGGGGAACCTTAGCATCAGGTGACTAATTATCGGAGTTGACACCGAGTTTCCAGTCTGAGTTATTAAACCCTTCACGAGGGAGTAATTGTATTATAGCAATGCAATTTGATCATGTTTGAAGAAAAGATCATCGACTTTAAACCCTCAGCTGGGTCAATCCCGCTGGTTGGTGCTACGATCGTGGTGGACCAATCAGATTATCCTGGTGTTGTCCGTGCCGCAAGGGACTTGGCTCAAGACTTTGCTCGTGTGACGAAAGGAGACGCGAGTCCATTGGTTGTGATAGCCTCAGAGTCGGATTATGAAAAGATTCAGACAAGAATAGCTATAATCATCGGCAGCACTAGTTCAAGCGGCGTCATCAAAACACTTGACCGGCAGGGCAAGCTTGTTACCGATGTGATTGACGGGAAATGGGAGACATTCAGCACGAATATTGTCGATCAGCCTCTTGGGAAGTGTGAAAGGGCCTTGGTGATTGCTGGAAGTGATAAGCGAGGAACAATCTTTGGAACCTACACCCTTTCCGAACAAATCGGTGTCTCCCCGTAAGTCATACTGACTCAGATGGATATGTTAGACTAATAACCTTGAAGTTGGTATTGGTGGGCAGACGTACCACCGAAACATCATGAAGAGATCTATGCGACTAAGGAACAGACGGTTCACGGCGAGCCATCCGTGCGACACCGAGGAATCTTTCTCAACGATGAAGCCCCTGCCTTGACTGGTTGGGTGAGAGAGAAATTCGGAGGGTACAATTCCAAGTTTTATGTCAAAGTCTTTGAACTTCTTCTCAGACTAAAGGTATTACATCTGTGTGTCCAAATTTAAATCATACCTAACATGTTTAGGCAAACTTCCTATGGCCAGCTATGTGGCCCGGATATCCCAACCCAGGAGCATCATTCTTCACAGACGATCCACTGAACCAAAAACTCGCAGACGAGTATGGCATCGTAATTTCGACATCGCATCACGAACCAATGCAGAGGCTTTCAAATGAGTGGTTTGCTGAGAACCCGGATGGAAGCTGGAATTGGTTGACCAACAAGCAGAAAATCACCGAGTTCTTTGAACACGGTGCTAGCCGAGCCAAGGGCTGCAATTCATACTTCACGCTGGGTATACGAGGAGAGTATGATAAGAAGATGTTGGCTGAAGATCCTGCTGCCGTGGTGCAGGATACTATTGAGACGCAGCGGCAGGTTATTAAAAAGGTCTATGGTAGCGAAGACGCCGTTCCGCGTGAGTATTACACGGCAATGGGTTACACAGTAGCTGACTAGTAAAGAACTCTTCGCTATCTATAAGGAAGTTCAATCAATGTTCGAGACAGGTCGACTGAATGTCCCAGAGGATGTCACGCTGTTGTTCCAGGATGATAATTTTGGCACGATCCGCCGGCTTCCGACACAGGAAGAGGCCAAGAGAAAGGGCGGCGCAGGTGTAAGTTTTCCTTAACAACTCGAAGCATCTATTGACGGCGACCAGGTATACTATCATCTTCAATATGTCGGAGATCCTCGGAGCTACAAGTGGATAAACACCAACTCGCTGGTACGCCTCATTTTTCCTACAAACATCAAAGCACTAACATACTTCAAGGGAAAGGTCTGGCATCAACTGCAGCAAGCGTATCACCATAACGCTCGTCAAATCTGGGTCTTCAACGTCGGCGACCTAAAGCCCCAAGAAATCCCAATTTCCTTCGCCATGGCTCTTGCGTGGGATATCAACAGCATCAAGCATGACACTTTCCCAGAATTCTTCCGCCAAGCAGCTGAGCGAGAGTTTGGGAGTGAGCTAGCAAAAGAAGTTGGTTCGATTTGGCATCAACATGATCGACTACTGGCTTTGAGAAAGCATGAGCACATCGAGCCTGACACGTTCTCGGTTCTACATTACAGGGAAGCCGATACTATCTATCGTCGATGGAAAGAGCTTCTAGACGATGCTGAAAGGGTACATGATACTGTGCCCGAAGGCCAAAAAGCAGCGTCTTTCCAGCTTATTCTGCATCCCACTAAAGCATCGTACATCTACAACAAAGTGCGGTGGAGTCAAGCACTGAACAAACTGTATGCTCGCCAGAGACGAAACTCGGCGAACACATACGCTCAAGTCGCTCTGGATGCCTTCGATCAAGACTTTACTCTGTCAGAAGAGTATCACAGCCTCTTGGATGGAAAGTGGAACCATATCCTGATGCAGCCTCATTACGGCTACGAAGACACCTGGCATGCTCCATCGCGAGATATGATTGGAGGATTATGCTTTGTCCAAAAACGTCAGAACTCGAATCCCATTGTTGGTCAAATGGGCGTCGCAGTCGAAGGACATGAAGGTGTTCGCGTTGGTCGGATTAATGAAGAGTCTGAAAGAACGCATCCGAGCAGGCGAGATCTTGTACCTGGCTTAACTCTGCGACCCATGAGTCGATATGGACCAAAGAGTAGATGGTTCGACATTTTCACTCGTGGAAACCCAACGATCAATTGGTCAGCTTCAGCTTCTCACCCTTGGATCAAGCTGTCGGAAGTGTCGGGTGTCTTGATACCTGGTGAAGATGATGCCCGTGTCGAGATCTCGATTAACTGGGATCAAGTTTCCGAAGACTTTAAAGAAGAAGTACTGATCGATGTCCGTTCTGAAGAAGGAGATTTCGAACAGGTTCACTTACCTATCGATGGGCGACGAGTTCCGGATTCTTTCAATGGTTTCGTAGAACAGGATGGTTTTGTTTCTATTCCTGCCATCGATTGTCACATTGAGTCTCCATACCTGGTTCTTCCTGATGCTGGCAGACTCGAAAGTGGTTCTCTGACTCTGGCCCCAGGAACCAAAAGCAATGATTCGATGCCCTACATCCACTTCCCATTCTACCTTTTCACTCAGACGTCCAAGGCTACTTTGGTGTTGTACTTTGGCACCACTCTTGACCTGTCATCAGAAGATATTCTGACGTATGACATTCGGCTGGATGAGGAACCAAGCCGGAACTATCCTCTACAGAAAAGAACTCCAGAGAGTGAGAAGAATGCTGCCGATAAAGGCTGGGCATCGGCCGATGGCTGGTTCTTTGCTGCGTCGGATAACGTATGGGTCCGAGAGCATGAGCTGACTCTGGAGCCTGGGGCTCATACTCTACACGTCAGGCTGGGGCATGCCAATATGTTACTTGAGAAGATCGTGATTGACTGTGGAGGTGCAGCGAAAAGCTACTTGGGTCCTCCCTTTGGCATCAAGGCTTGAGATTTGAGTAAATAGGATAGAAGAATATCACAGGTTGGAGATATGATGAATTACAATGTCATTGTATTATGCCGATAGCTTTTGAAAGGAATATTCTATGAGTGAATGTATGTGTATAGATAGATCAGTTTCCAGCGCCTGTATCCCAGCCAGATCCCATGTTCAAATAAGTAGATACGTCGAAATCAGATACGCTCCGTCTAGCAAGTGAGGGTGAACTTCAGCTTGCGGTCCTTGTTGGCAATACCGAAGTACTTCTCAACCTCGGGGTTAGAAAGAGGTGTATCGAAAGCAGTGAACCAGAAACCACTAGCATCCTTCTGCTGCCAGAGCCAGCATCCAACATTGTTGTAGTAGCTCTGCAGGCTAGCGGTAGTAGCAGCGGCCTTTTGGTAGTTAGGTCCCTTGGTAGGCCATCCAGTCTCTCCAACCCAAACAGCAGCCTTGGAGTTGACAGCCTTGACGTGCTTCTGTACATTCCAGTACGAGTTCTGGAAGGTCTTGAGGCGGAGAGCATCCTTGATGGCAACACCCTGCCAGTAGGGGAAACCGTTGGTGATGGCAATGTCGCAGGCCTTGGTGACGACGTCGTTGCGGCCGTCGACCCAGGCAGTCCAGGTATCGGTGTGGCCGACCTTGAGGTTCTTGTTAAACTGGCGGACCATACCGCGAACGTCGTAGATCTGCTGGGCGAGCTTATCGGGAGAAATATCCTTGCGGTAAAGATCCTCGGAACCGACGGAAATAGCGGCGATCCAGTCAGTGCCGTATTGCTTGATGACCTTGAGAAGAGCAGCCTTGTCACGGCCGAAGTGGGCATCATCAGTAGCCCAGACGCCAACGAGGATCTTCATGCCAGTTTGCTTGGCAGCAGGGACAGCCTTGACCAATGCTAAGAAAACAGTCAGTACAAAGTCATCCATTTTATAAAACGTTACTCACTGTTGCAGTCAGATGCAGAGTAAAGTCGCACAGCGTTAAAGCCCTTGTTCCAGCCCTTGATAGTCTGGAAATCCTTCTTCCAATCCGCAGTGTACTTGCAAGCACCATCAGCCCTGTTGGCACCCATACTGAAACCCTTGTACTGGCCAGCCAAAGCCTGACCAGGCAAAAGCATGAAAGCCGCCGCAATGGCGCCAATAGATCCGAAAAGCTTCATATTGAAAAAAAGATTAAAAAACGAAAGTGATGAATAAGCGAGTGACGGATATAAACAGCCAAGAGATGGACAAGAAAAAAAGTTTGAGGAGAGAAGACAGAAAGACTGTTTATTATGGACGGATGGAAATTAATAGCCCCTTTTTTAATGGGCTAAGCTTGTTTTTTTTGCCGCTTAACCTCGTATTGATCCATGTTGGCGAGGCGTTCTAGACCAATTATTCGTAAGCGTGATGCTATTTTTGTGCTGGGCCGGTACGTCCGATGCGCTAAAATCGGGTTTTGCGGGTAGGGGAGAATTTCCGGTCATTTCAAGATCAGATGAACTTTCAATGCTTGATTCATGTTTGGTATGAATTCATGTCGTTTACGTCATTGCCGAGATGGCAAGCCCAAGCATCTGTTGACACGAATTTTTTTATCCCTGTGCCGCGTTTGTGCTGAAACACGTTGAGCAGTTTTCTTGGTGATGTGACGGATCGGATGATCTCTCTTATCGATGAGCTTATCTATCGGATTAAATTCTCGCCGATCAATGGTAGCCTACTCTGTACTACCCTAGAAATTAGATCTTTTTTATTTGTTGTAAGCAAGGCACAACAAAATTATAATTCCTCATCAATCAGTATGGGTCAATCGGTTTCTGCATTTAAAGATGTTGCTAAATAGTAGAGTGAGGAGGCTAAAAAGGCAGCAAATGACTCTCTGAACGCTCTGCAAAGACATAGGGCAACTCCAAATTCAGATCTTCCTACGTGTTATCAGATAAGACTATACTCCTTGCCTCGAGGTTTCACTTAACTAAGAAACAAGTTAGGGACGACAAGGATCCTGACAATATCAGCATAGAGAAGATTATGGCAGACCAAACCATCATACAATGAAATATTGATATGGAAGGTGACGCAATTGCTCGTTGGGTTGAAGAAAATTATGGACCGTTCGCCAGTGGAGATTTCGCCAAAGGCATTGGTTCTGAACTTTCACGTAGCCTGAAGATTCTTTTCCGGACCGCTTCTGTTAATTCTAATCAAAGAGGGGAATAATAAGCTCTATAATCTCGATGATGTAGGCATACATTTGCTAAGCCATTTTAGTTTTCTCACGGACTCAAAGCTCGAGTACCCGACACGAATTGACATGCATCTTTACACATATTCAGTCACTTATGAAACGATCACCAAGGTCGTTAAGAACGCTGTGATTGTATCAGCGGTCATTTCTTCCGTTGACATCACCAATCTGGATGAGAGCGATCTCGGCGCACTTGTTACCTTTTGCTACGGCAATGCCATGAAAGAAGTCAAGGAGGGTATTCACCAGAAGTTCGTGACACTCACAAAAAGCGTTGAGCCCAACCCAAAGCCAAGAGAACAGACCAGGGGTTAAAAATAAGTCAAGTAAAGATTGAAGTCGTTCTCTATCTGTAACAAGAATAAACTGCTGGACAGAGAGTTTTGAGCTGGGGCCTTGTAGTTTGTACTATTGAATTCACTCTTTTAAACAGTTGATAAAACCACCATGTCTTTATAGCTTGTATCATTAACTAGATCAACTACGTCGCTTTCCCTTTCCAAGGCCGGGGATTTGAGTGATTTATATTGTACTGGTACTTTCTACCCCGCGGCTTTCATATCAGACATTTAGTCACCAGTACCCACCGGGTTAACACAATCGCACGTCTCTGCGGGGCGATTGATACGGACTTCACCGCCTTGACCAAACAGGCAACATCAGTAAGCCCAATTCACTAACACGAAGCGTATTCTACTCCAATTGTACACACTACTTACCTTGTATTTAATGACTCATAATCGAGGTCGAAGAACTACAATGGCCCGCAGGGAAAATTGCATTGGGCGATTTATGCAGATGCCTAATGAAGTCCTGCGACTGTTTGCTCAGGAAGTAGCCAATCTTGATCTGGCCTTATCTAAAGATCTCGACTATTACGTCGACCGATACGGGTATGAACGACGAGAGAAGTGCTACCGTCCCCACAGAAGAGGACAACTCATAGTTGAAGGACAATATGCACTCGCACTCACTTGCAAGAAATTGCACGATATAACGATGCCAATTTTGTATACAAGAGTGAGCATTGATGCTTCTTTTGAGGGCCAGGAATGGAAATATCAGGAGAGTCTTTTCATACGGTCTCTCAAAGAAAATCCAGATCTTGGGCAACATATCAAGCAATTGCATATTAGGGATCCACAGAAGGATACACTGGCGTATATATGCAACTTACCCTGCTTGGAAAGATTATCGCTGGATATGGACTTTGGGGACCCAAGTTCTCTAGACTGCAGACCCTTATCAGTAAGATCATTGCTTCAACACAACTAGGCAGTTCAGAAACGTCACGTATACTGATCGCAAATTGCTAGCAGAATAGAGGCACAGCAAACTTCGCAGAGCTCAAGTTCCAAAAGTTGCGTGCTAAGCCTGAACTAATCCAACGGTTTCTCGAACAGCCACGGAACTTGCGTTCATTCAATCTCTGCCATATGACCAGTGATGGTTATGGTTGGGATATCATGGAACCAGATACCGAGTATCGTTGGAACCATGCCAAACTCACTAATGTTCTTATGCCGCAAAGGGACTCATTACGTATCCTGAAGCTTGGATGGTTGGGATACACCTTGGATCAAAATACATTCAAGGTATCCCTCTTCCCAGAATTACATACTTTGTCGCTGTGCATCTCCTACGAACCGCCAACACTGGAGGCCTGTCGAAATTGGATAAGTCCCAACTTGAAAACGCTTATCCTGGATTTCCACCAAAATAGTATGCAGCAAGGACCCCTGACCTATTTAGAAGATCCAGAGCCTGAGATGGCAATAAAAGTGGCATCATGGGCTCGGCAGCTGAAGTCAGAAAATGGACTTGCATTGGAAAACATCGGTATTCAGGTTGGCACGGACGGTGAATATCCCTGGGACCCTGAAAAGGAAAGGTCATGTATGCATGATGTAGAGCATTATGGGAGGCAAAAAGAAGCTCTCTTGTTGGCTTTACGGAAAATGGAGGATTGCGGATTTAGGACGTATTGGATTGGATTGAGTGGGGAGGAGCATACGCCTGAGATGTTGGAGAGCTATTGTAAATGCGACAGAAGCACATGGACTAGATTGGGACTGCCTGAATAAGTTATCTTATTGCATTGAGAATACCTATATCTATCTATTTATTAGATTACTTTTAAAGAAAGTATTTTTTACTGTTTAAATATATAATTAATAACTAAATAACTTTAATC
>PVQA01001066.1:32986-87556 GCA_002980515.1 Fusarium burgessii | reverse complement strand
CCTTACCCCGTGATGGTGATATCATGGATCACGGACTTCATGCTTTAAAAAAGGCGGATATCAGAAATGTAGTTCGGCACGGTGTTGTACCCGAACCTTAGATCAATACATTATTCTAGTCATGTGCATCGTATCGACATTATCGGGATATTGTGGATATAAAAAGCCAACGTCTCCCCCATTGTCACTATACATCGTTCGCGTCCTTGTTGCATTGCCTGGGTAGTCCATGTTGGGTTTGGGTCCTGTTCGGCTTGCTAGGCTCCCTCCCTAATATTGAGAACTTGATTGGGATAGATGATGTTTCCCTATTCCATGGGTTTCTCCTTCATATGTATTATGCTCGCGGGTCGGATCTTTCACCTGGGAATGGCTTTCTGCCAATGATGACGTGTATTGGTATATAAGCGTGAATATGCGTATCGATCAACTCTCGCCGGACATCAACCAGTGCTACCTGCGATTGTGTAAGTCAGATAAACCGAAAAGATACTGCTATGGTATGCTCACTTCGATTTGCGCTGGAGTCCTCTCATAGACGCGATTGAAAAGTGTGAAAGAGAAGCCACTTAGGCCCATCAAAAAGTTCCTTTCCCACATGCGCCCAAGTTCCTTTAGGCGTTCATCCTTCGGCCAGCCGTTCATGGGCATTTTGAAAATTCGCTCTTGGACATCGACAAAGCCTGCTTGGATATATGCTTCACGAACATGTGCGGCAACGTCAGCTGGTCGACCGATCAATTCTGAAGCTTCGTTAATTTCATGGAACCATGTTGCAAGAGGTCCGTTCATTTGAAGGCTTCCATCGTCAGACATTATAATGGCATCGTACTCCTGGGACTCGAACCACCCTCCTGGTCTCAGCGTTTGAAAGGCTTGATCCGCGATCTGTTCCTTGAAGCTAGCCCAACAGCCAGATGTGACTCGAGTATGAATATAATCGAAAGGTTGAGAGTAGTCCCAAGGCTCCGACCTAGAAAGCAGTAAGTTTTATTGTGTCTAAATCAAGACTTGAATGTTGGCATACGAATCTTCGACATAAAAGTTCACGTTCGGAGGTACTTTTCGAGGTTGTATTGGTGAAAGGTCGGTGGCAACGACTTCTGTTTCAGGAAATAGGTCTCCCATTTTGATTGCCCAGTCACCCGTACCAGTAGCTATATCGAGGATATTTGCAGGTGGTGCTCTCTTTGACAGTGGCGCAAAGTAAAGACGATCGCCGAACAGCTTTACTAATGCTTCATTCTGTAGATCAAGGCGCTCGCGCTCTAGTTCGTCGTTGGGAAATGCGTATGCTGGAAAAGGCAATATTAGTTGATGCATAGTGGTTCATAGATGGAGAGGGCTTACAGCCAGCGCGATAGGCGTGATAGGTGCGACCGAATTCTTCAGGAAAATTCTGTACGCTGTCTGTGAGGGATTCAGAGTCTCTGGTATTCTTGTTAGCCGGCCTTAACATGACAAAACGTGCCATATGTGGCTCTCCAACTTACATGCCCTGAGCATCAGGCTGCATAAAGTCAGTAAGCCCTGAATAAACTGAAAGCGCAGAATGAAAATACATACATCAGGTTCAATAAAGCTGTTTCCTTCAGAATTTGAAGCAGAGCAGTTGAAAGTGAACTGAAAGTGGTTGAGACTAGAAGGTGACGAGTTGGGCATACTGTCATGACTTGGTGAGTGAGCTGTTTCTCTAGTCATTACAGCAGGTGCCATGAGGTAATAACAAGTACGTATGTGAAAGTAAAAAGTAGCAAAAGGGCTGAGTATCAGATAAGAACACAGAATTGACTCTGGACTGAGGTTATAGGAGAAAAAAGAGCATCACCATTCCACGCTGAACGAGTATTGGTGTCTGTCGAACCGGGAACAGAGAGGAAAGCTGAGCCTGCTGGTGGCGAACAACCCACACGTTGCGCGGTACAAAAGAACAACTAGGTTAAAGGCGAAAGTCGTTCTAATTTACGACTTAATAGTCTTGAAGTGAAGAATATCCTTCTAGAACCAAATTCTAGCTGCAGTAATAAAGCGAACCAAAAAGCGCGAGGGTGGCAAGAGCGAACAGAAATCCGGGATGGATTCGACCAGGAGGTTTTGGTGGTGTCGTTGAGCATGTAACACAACACAATGAGGGAAAGATGCGAATTAAGACGATCGACACCGTTTAGCCGTCTCTTCAAGAGGAACGCCTAGAGCGATATCAGAAAGAAATAGTACCAGCAACGTCAGGAGAGACCAGGAACTAGAGTTGGAGAGTCGGGAAATAGAAGCTAGTTATGGAAATGGAGAAGGGCGAGAAGCTTGAATGGAATCCCTGCTCTCTGTAGAAACACCACAAAGTAAAGGAGCCAAGCCTAGAAGAGCAATGCAGTGGTTAACAGGGCCACTTGGAAGGGAACGGGAAGCGACCCAAACAACTGGTGCGACCGAGGCTCAACGAGTGGATGCGGTCAGAGCATCAAAGGGACGGGGACAAGACCAGGATCCAGGACTAGCAGCTTGGGACCCAGCAGCTTGGGACGGGTATCTAGCTCTCGGCTTTCTTGGCAAAGCCACAAAGCCCTACCAGAAATGAACTGCAAGTGGAACAAGCGCTTGTTGCTGATGTGTCATTGGTATTGGATGTTGTGCTATGTACTTTGGTGTGTAGACTTCCCCGGTCTAGAATGCCAAAACAAAAGGCGACCCATTCAGTCGGGAACGGTCGTGATACTGCACCCCAAAAAAGTAAACTTTCAGTCGTGTGTGCCCCTTCATCATACTGCACAGAAATTATAGGAGGTGCCTGCATTAGAATTACCGGAGTATCCATATACATCAAGGACAGGTGCAGGTACCTATATATATGTAGGACGGTAGAGTCCAAGGTATGGCGACAAGAAGGTCTGCAATTATGTAGCTGTCTATTCGAGACAAACATGCATACACGATCCCTTAGCTCGCTGGTAATATTCCGACGATTGAATCCGATTTGGTAACCCGTTTAAGGAGATGGGGTGAGGAACCAAGGCTGAGTCAACGATGCAGCGTAAGCAAAGCAACGTGTAAACCAGGACGAAAACGACCTTCTGCTGGCGGTTACTAAACGCTAGGCATTCGCGTTGTATTGAGTTATGCAAGAAAGAAATGCCATTGGCCACGATAGTTCCACTGAGCCCGCAAATAACGCAAAACAAACTCCCGTCACCATCCTGGTCTCTCACCAGGGGTTTTCGGGCGGTCCCAATGACGTGGGTGGACTAACTCAAACCTTACAACTGGACGCTGGGATTAAAAAAAAAAACCGATGGCCTGGGCCGGACAAGGTGCAACCAACCGGCTTTCCGACGGCTTGGGTATGGTCATGATCCTTGTTTCCAACTTAGTTGGCGTGGATCACGGGAGATCGATTCAGCGCTGTCTTATACTGCATGTCCTATGCGAGAAAGGGAATATAGAGGCGTTCGGCTGATTCACGAGGCGTCACCCTTATACCCATCAGTTGGTTATTTCAACTTAGCTCGGCGCCATGGGGACTTGGACTGCAGCTCGCAGGAGATTGCAACAGAGGTTCAAGCCACGTCAACGAAACCCGACGGCACGGGCCCGAAGGGTTACCTTGTAAGTGTAATGCGAAATGATATGATGCGATGTGATTTAGTGGATTGTTGCTAAGGGAGAGGAGAAAAGGAGGAGATGAGAGTGGAGGGGAAATGGATGTTTCTGATCAATAAAGGAAGGCACAAGATGATGAGGCCACCGACCACGATATCACCTGCCAATAATAGATGTACAACCTGGATGACAACTATCACCCGGAAAATTGCAATATCGTGATGCGAATTTCATAGAGCTACTGAATTGGGCTGCGTTATGATACTAATGATAGTACAGGCCGAAAAAAACAATCAAGTCCACGCTATCATTATCCTCAAACGTGCCAATAGAACGGTTTTTCTGTTTGAATTCTTTAAGTGTATATAAAGAATTTATCTTCTATTACGAGAATCCTATAAAATAAAATATAAAAGCTGATATGTTTCCATCCCTACTTAGTGTGTGTTAGTCTGGCCCCAGTGCTTCGAGTCATGCAACTGAAGTCGGCTACAATTCTGAAACCGATACAAACTCAATCTGGTCTCCTGTAACAAACCTTCCAAAGGAAACTCATTAAGCACAATTAACCTTAAGGTTTAAACAAAAGTTAAATTGACGGGCCAATTCCCAGTCTCCGAGAAATATTTGCCACAATGAGCTTCCTGCTGCTACCAGCTCGCACCGTCCCGCGTTTTATGTCAACTTTAGCGACAGTATGACCCGAAGTTAGCAGCCTCTCTCAACTCCAATAAATCTTTAAGTAAGGTAGTATGCATATATTTCTGTGTAATTTAGCAACTCAAAGTCAATGTTTTACCGCCAAATGAATCTCTTTACGTATTTTCTCGTACATAGAGTTTAATTATTTTCGCCATTCCTGGTCAATCAAGCACTCCCTGTCCTTGTCAAAGCTGTCCTCGGGAGATGTATTTTTGCCGATCCCTCGGAGTCTGTCTCTGGTGTCTCTTGGAAACTCCTTCTCTCATGTTGTAGATATTATTAAGCAGCCGAAAGAGAACCCTTGCCTCGTAAACATTTCCTCCTTCGGAACGTATCTTTCCCCTCTTCTTTCCTCATCCCGGCTCAATGCATACTTGTCTGTTGGGTCTTAGCATCGGGGACGTGGGAACTTAAGGCTGTAATACAACATGCGTATTCACACTAGCCGAGATATGAAAGCGACAATTCGTCGAGAGTCGATAGGTTACGCATGGAGGGGATGATCCGCCAGTCTGGGTCTGTAATACACACTTGCTCAACAAGCGAGGTGCTCTCTCTATATTCATTGCCAATAAGGGGCTGGCCATCAATTTGGGTGACCACAGTGTTGATCCGGCACATGTTGTCATTTCCGAGAATCTGGCCTGTCACTTGTGTCAGCATCTTTGTTATTTTAATGAGTGATGTTAGAGCAATGGTGAGCCAAACCTTGACATACCTCGGGGAGCAAGCTATAGGGCTTGGATATAGGAGTTTAAAATAATTTAGGCAAGACAGTTAAAGAGTCCCCTAAGTTTATCTTAACCATACCTACGTATTTTTGTCACTTATAGTCGCGGTCTCAAGTTTTCTGCCCTCCCCTTGACAACAGGATATCATTATCCGGGGAATGGGATGTCTTCGGTATATCACCGAACCAATCGGTACATCATATTGCTACCCATATATGCTCCTTGGCCGTCCCCTATAATGTGAGACCTCGCTTTAACTTTGACGTCTATTTTGGAGACAAATACCCCCGTCAGCAGCCAGAGAGAGCCCGGATATTCGGTCCAAGAATCACAAATTTGGAGTCTCATTTCCGATGATCAAGGCTTACTCTATGAAAGCTATCCAACCGGGACATAATCTGGACCCCCAATTCATCCTCTTAACTCTCCTTGTCAGCACTTGAACCTAAATGTTGGCAACCGGACATGGTCTCAGTATAGGTTCTTATGCCCCGCTTTATAATCAGATTTTTGATAACTTCAGAGGGTTACCCACCATTCCATACTTTAATAAAAGCCGTTTTCCCGGGCATCCCTGGTCTTATACCAACCAACCTTATAACTATGGAGGAAACCCCATTGGATACCGGAACGGGATGGTCTGTTCCGCCCCAACCCATGCACTCATTGCACTGGAATCACAGACTTGATGCAAGACACTCGAGCCCATTCATGCGTACCGGTATTCGAGGGTGAACCACCACTATAATGCTGAGAATACGTATCTTGCAGCCTTCCAGCATATCGCTCGCACAACTCTGACTATACGCAGCATGCATGTTTCACAAAGCATAGTATTATGTATCATGCTGTAGTGCAGTGTCACCCATCTCTCTCACGACTCGTAGTTGAGTATCGCTTGCTTGTGACAGGGATACTGGCCCTCAAGATCCACCATATTTATATTTCCATCTAGGTGGCTAGCTTGTGTGTCTGCCCTCGTTTCTGATGTTGCATTAGAACGTTTGGAGCACCACAATGACTTGGCGCAACCCCTATCCTTACATTGCTAGGCCTGATGATCCAACAACACAGGGACATTTTGAAAATTCAATAGATTTCAACCAAGAAGCCTCACAAGGACACCTAATATTAGTTACCTATTTCTGTTTTGCTCATGCCCATGATTCTCAATTGACTCTTTTATCTAAGATATATCCAAAAATTTAAACTAGCAAATCTACATGATAGGCGTGCCCTCCTACTCCTGTGGGGGTATAAGTCATCTCATCTAATTCACCATCAAATAATTACAAAGAAAATCATTTTCTCAAGAGAGAACGTTGCAAGTCATTACTCTCATAACAGGCCCATCCTGCTCTAGAAATCGCTTCCCGGGTAGGGGCTAGCTATCCCGCTTCCAGGAACGCTGTCGTTACTTGACATGTATGTCTGATCGATTCGGAAGATCCAGTCCATCTTGTCACGCTCGCTCCGTGCCGCGAATAGCCAAGTGTTGTCAGTCCCATAGATGGCAAACACTGCGGACTGCATCCGCTCTGGTAGTCGTTGGAGGCCAGGTCCGCCTGATGAGGCACCGGCTCCACTACCTGTCCATATTGTAGAAATGACGCGGCCAGAAGAGGTTCGTCGATGTCCTGGAGTATAATCAGATCCTCCGTCCTGGTCTTGCGCTCCAGAATCATCAGATCCCTGGATCATGCCTAGTACCCCGGGCTGGCTGTCAATACGAGAGTTTCGCAAGCTTATGAGTCCGACTTCGTCCCCATCAGTAGCGGAATGCAGATGGAGGTACGGTCGTCGTAACTCAACAAATCTCTTGACCCAGCGAGTCGAGTCGCTGTTCGGAATCATCAAGTACCCACCTTTCAGCACTTTGGGATTCTTTGGTACTCGAATAACCGTTGCGACAAGTGTCGGTTGGGCTGGAGCATCAGCCATTAGTCCATCTGTTGGGGGTGCCATGTTGGTAGGGCTAAGAATGTTGTTCGATGGATCAGGGTATTTCTTCCAAAGCTTAAGGCATTTTATCAAGAGATCTGTCTGGTCTTCATCATACTCGGGTTTGGGCGGGGGCTCTTCCACCATAATGGTTTCATCTTTCCCGACTTCTGATGCTTCCGGTGTCTCCGATGAAGCCTCTTCGGTGTATTCTTTGTTTGACTCTTCCTCATCTGGCTTGTCTTGTTCGATGCCATCAACCCCAGGTTCTATTGTTTCACACTGCTCCGGATCAGATTGGTCCGTGTGAGGTTGCTGCGTTTCCTTGGGAAGTTGAGCTTGAGGTCCGTCCGTAATCGGCTGCTCCTCATCATCGAGAGAAGGAGTCTGGGAGGTTTCTGGCGTATCATTAAGCAGGTCATCATCGCTGGGGATAATTGGCTTTAACTCTGGAGAAGGTTCAGACTCGGGTTCTTTCTTCTCGGGTGAGGTGTTCGTTCCATCCAAGCCCAGCTTAGCCAAGACAGCCTCGGTAACTGACATATCCGCGGTGCGTCTTTTCTTCTTACGAGCGATGAGGAAATCGCTGACCAGCGATACCCCACGAGGTGTCCAGCTTGTCAGGTTTTCCTCGCCTTTGACGTAGTCATGTTGACTATTTAGCCTCCACAAGTCGCCGACTTTCTTGACAGGAGCAGGACGCATGGCTAGAGTAAAAATGCCAGTCGAGGAGCGCACGAAGCGAACATTTTGCCACAGTGCTGAGAACATTGAGGTCTGGCGCACGAAGGTTCTCGATAGAATCTGCACGCAAACTTTTTGCGAGAATTTCATCGGCTCAGCCAACTTCTCAGAGCTGATCTCCCATGAAATAGTCATTTGAACCCGATACTTGTCCTGCGTTACTCGATCAAGCAACAGTGAGTTGTGTAAGCTGGAATCCCACTGGGCGTAGATTGTAAGACTTTTAGTACCGTTGGCGTTCTCCCGAAATATTGGACTTTGAGATAGCTTTAGGGAAATATCAGGTTCATTAGCACCCATGTCAGGTGTTTTCCCAGCCGAGTCAACAAGCCTGATCTTTCCAACGCGTACAGCAGTGACGCCGCCCCATGGAAGGGCATCGCCAGAACTGTGAGAGATGTTGATGCCGATTCTCCGTTGCAAACCTTGATGAAGCTGAAAAGTTCCTGTGTCGAGCTCGCTGGTTTGCGTAACTTCTACGGCGCCATATTCGCCATTCTCGTTAAGCTCCATGATCTGGATTCGGGAGAGTAGATCGTGCTTCTCTTGTGTGAAGAATTGCGATTCATTGATTCGGGACGCTTTGGCTTTATCCTCCCTGACAGGTACAGCATCTCTCATATCATCCCAGCTGAGTAGCTTATCCAGATGCATCGCAGAGACCTTAGCAAAGATGGCAACTCTTAAAGTAACATCTTGGGGGGCAAATAATGGAATGCTCATGCTATGAACACTCTCAAAGCGAATAGGCCCCTCATCAAAGTCTTTGATCATTTGGGTTGTAGTAATACCATCCTCTTCAGAGATGCCTGGGATGAAGAGCTGTGCGTGTACTTCGGTGCCTTCTCGTTCAGCAAACCCCATAAGCTCGTGCATAACGACATTGAACTTGAGGGTATTGGTTGGTGCACGAGCATGTGATGGTTCGAGAGAAAGCTTAATGATACCGACAACGTGTGATGTGTAAGGCGACAAGACATCAAGAGTTGAATCCTGGACCCGGCACTCAAAAACTGCCTTCAATGGCACATCAACTTCGCCCACAAGCGTATACGATGGCATACATGTCTCAACAAACGGGTTATCGAGACTGAGATGTTGTGCATATTCTGGTTGGTCAAGATATTGGTGCATCTGTCGCATCTGTCGTACGCGGTCATGCAGTTTCTCCAAACTCCAAAGATGAACCACGCTATGCTTGTAATCGACCACACGAACGCCAATGCATGGCTTATGAGCTTCCTCCAGTGCCACATCGTCGCCCTCGCCAGTGAGGCCATTGAGCACCATATCATAGGACGAACATAAAACATGACCGACATCAACAGCCGCAAACTGGAAAACAACGTGCTCGTCAAGTTCGTGACTCATGACCTGGGCCTCTTTAAGAATTGATGCATTCTGCAACACTGCTTCGGCCATCTTCACATAGTGTCGACCTCGCCAAGTCTTAACAATCTTCTTTGCCATCTCAATCTCTTCTTCAGAGAGGGTCGGGCTCTTCTTTGGCATCTTCAGGGGGTCCATCTTTTCAATCTTCTCCTCAAATTGCTTCCGTTGTTGGTTTAGCTGTTTTTGCATGTCCTCTTTCAACTCCTTCAACGCTGCCTCCATCTTGACTTTCTCCTGTTTGATCTCTTCAATCTCAACGTTGGCGGCCTCAGCGCTCTTCAGCTGGTCCTGGTACTCTTCTTTCTGTTTCTCCAGTTTGCTTTGCAACTCCTCTCGGACCTCTTTCAGCCTATCGTCGGGCTCTCCTTGCTTTGGCGTTGAGGGCATCGTCAAAGCTGTATCCAGCGACAAGTTATCCATCGTACCATTCGACAGGTACTTATCCCTGATCGGGTAAGAAGACTCCGAGTCGTCTCCATCCTCACGACCATTCACTCGTTCCGCCCTTGCCCTCTGCACATCCTCGAATAGAGCATTGAGCTCTTCGTCAGTCAAACTGGTGAGATTCTGATCAGATCCGAGAATTGCACCAGCGGCTTCTCGTCTTGCGAGCGACCAATCCGATTCCCTGCCACTCCTCTGAAATAACGATGGAGATTCTGGTCTAGAGATGTCGCCAAATTCGGATACCCTACTAAATGATCTTTCATGGCCAGGTCGGGGACTTGGCGAGGGTGAGCCTCGATCCAGAGCTTGGAGCTGGCTAGCTGTTATAGAATGGCGGAGTAAGCTCTGTGGTCTCTCTGGTACCTCAGCACGCTCTGCTCTCGCCTCCATAGGGTGATTGAATCGGAAGATATGGAAGTCGCCCAGAATGACACGGTAACCAGAATGGAGTTGCGACGGCTCCGTGATGCGCTTTCCGTTGATCATGACTGAAGCACCCTCGCTAGGGGTAAGAGTTACAGTTCCATCGGGAGCGTTTTCAAAGGAGCAGTGATCGTGCAATATCCTAGATCCATTAAGTCGAATATTCGCTTGGTGATCAGCGTTAGTATCGACATTGCCGACGGTCGTGGTACCCGGCTTGAGGTTGTAGACCAGGCACTCAGCCAGAAGCGGATCATCAGATAAGTTGACCAAATGCGGCATCTTCTTTGGCGTATGCAGGCCAACGAAACCTTTCTCAATGCTGACACCAAGTTCTTCGAGAGCTGCTTCACGTTCCTTGTGAATCTCCTCGGTTTTCAACAATTTCTCTTCCCATGTTTGGTTTAGGTCCGTGAGCAGCTTCTCGCTCTGGCTCAGTTGCTCCGCGATCTCTGCCTTTGAGACCTTCTTCAGAACACCGTCCGAGCCAGTGATGCTAACCATCTGTTGATCTAAGGGTGTGCCTTCAGGATAGGTCTCTCCAGCAACCATCCCGCCTCCTGCAGCTCCTCCAGGAACAGGACCGGTGCCAAGTTTGCTTCTCAATAGCGATAGCTCCTCCTTCAACTCTCTGATCATACGCGCGTTGGCATCCTCGTTGACAACCGCGTGGTTCTTGATTCGCTTGGCGGAGTCGGCATATCGGAGAGTACTGAGTGTTTCGTCAAAATTGATATCAGCAGGGCTGACCGCTGCAATCATTGCTGTCATACTGTTACCTCCCAAGGAATCTTTCAACAACCACGTCAAGACACTGTCTCGGTAGGGAACTTGTCCAGAACCCTTCTTCTTTTTACCACCCGTAGACAGGTCAGCCAAAGCAGCAATAACACGACCCAAAGTTGACAGCGATCGGTTGATTTCAGCACCCTCTTTTAGTCTCGCACCAGTCGCACCAGTTGATGTCGCTCGTTCAGAACCTGCCAAATCTACCAGACTAATCTTGGCAACTTTTTCCATCTCCATCTTTGTGTCGGTGTCGAACTTTTTCTGTGTCAACATCAGGGTGAAGACGGCGTGACTTCGACTTGATGTTTGGTTCATATTGGTTGCGGCAACGGTTCGGGCCTTGTTTCCTTCATCCATAAGATGTTCAATTTCCTGGAATTCGTTGACTGCAAGCTTGGCAAGATCTTCAACATAAGGACCTGTTGAAGGGTGCTCTCGGACTTTGAGGTTTCCTTTGGTCGATGGGTTGAGTAGATCGCGTACGCGTTCATTATAAATCTCCAGGTAAGAGACTTCAACCGTGCATTTCGTTGTCTTATCCTTCTGGAGTTCCTCGATTCTTTTGAACATATTTTGACAAATCATTGGGATGATGCCTATTTCCTTTCCGTAACCCATCATTGAATATGATTTTCCAGAACCAGTTTGACCATAAGCAAAGATACAGTTGTTGTAACCCTGGAATGCATTGTCGAGAAGCGGCTTTCCCAGATCGTCGAAGAGGTTCGATTGGCCAGCATAGTTAGGGTCGTCTTTGTTGAATGACCAGTATGAACGATCGAATGCAAAGGCTTTGGGTCCTCCATCTTTCACGCCTTTCCCTTCAGGTGCGGTAATCACCGTCTGATTCCCTTTCATTTCCACAATACATTTTGCACCTCGTTCGATTTCTGTGTTCCAGTTCAGCACCGCTCTTTGTCTGTACAAGACCAAACCTATGGGACCTACTTACCTCTACTATTGAAAGGCCGACATCTCACCACCACCTTGATATTTCCTCCGCCGGCGGGCGGCATGTCTGGAGATTTGTCTAGGGGACCTAAGTTGGTCCCCTCTCGACAAGAGCTTGGTTTTTTGAGAATGCGCGGGGGTTTGGAAGGATCAAGGCTGTCCCCAGTGCGAGGTATATTACAAGTTTTATAGTTTAGGGCAACGGCATGTAGCTCCGCGACGTGGTCTCCGTCCGAAACCTCAGCGCATTGTCTCGTCGGTACCGCTATGTAAGGAGTTGACCGTCCCTTGAAGCCTGGGCTAAGAGGTACGTATCCAGAAATGACGACAGTATCGGAGTTGGAATCGCTGTTAAGGTTTCGACAGGTGGATAAAGCTCGTCTCGCTGATAGTTATTGCCCTGGAAGCTGAGCTACAATAATGCTCGGCCGTTCGTTGTCCAGCAGACGAGTTGAAATGTTGCGATGGTTGCTTGTCAACAAATTTGGTGGGCGCGGTCGGAGGTCGCGCAGCAAGCTGCTTGGTCCAAGTCCCGTGCTTTGATTGGCAGCTGATGCATGAGCAGGGGATCTGGGGTTGTTAGTAGAAGCTTGGAGTGGAGGGTTCACGTGAAAGAGTTCAATCTTGTTGAAGGAAACTAGCTGCCGAGCATTAACCGCAAGCCATCCATCATCCTGTCAGCTGTTACGACTGAACACAATGGAGAGACATTTTCACGCAACTTATAGCCTTTATATCTTCTCTGAATCATGTCAGTTCTGGGCTCAGTTTTTGGTACTGGCTTCTGCTTCTCACTTCGCTTCTGACCCCGTCCCCGCGGTTTATTCGTGGATCACATCCACGTACCAGCCATGGGAAATGATTCACTACCTAAGGTATTCAACGAGTCTCAACATCTCAACCACGTGAACCTTAGATTTCGTTATCGTCTAATTTTCAATAGACTTCCATAATAAGCTATGATTTTTAGCATTTTGATTTAGTGATACCAAATAAGAAATGGACTCGCATGCGCATTAAGAGAAACAAGACGGTACATTTGACAAAACCATTGCGTACCTTGATAATCTCGTCAAAACCGACGAACGCATTCTTTATCGTGGAAGTGAGCGTCTTGATTGGCGAATACTGCCCTGATTATTACCATTAACTAAGACCTATTTGCCTCGCTGTTTCGGAAGTTGAGGCATGTGAGCCGAGATGAAATTAACTCACAAGGATACCTCGCTTGCGAGCGTCATCCGTTGAATCACCATGTATGAGTATAGAGTACCTTACATAGGTTTAGACGTATGTTGCAGTTCGTTGATCAGTAGCCTTCATACAGCTTGTAACAACAATGGCACAAACTCGATGTGGACAACTCGAGACATATCCGGGGTGTGCAACGTAATCCTTCACGTACTCAGACATGGCGGCGCTCGCTACGCAGAGCCCAGGATCAACCACACTACTCCTCTGGACCATCATTTTCAAGTCGAGGCCAAGCGGCAGACGAGAACAATTTGTGTCTGGTGCATTACTCGCCTGCCACAGCATTCAGCAATGACGATCAAGGGAGGCTTCAAAAAGTCGTGGCGATATTAATCAGTCCAGTAAATGAAGAATGAGCTTGTAGCCTTAAGGTTTTCAAGTGTAAATCGCAAAATCGCGACAAGGACAAGGGTTGGGCGATCTCCATTTGACGTTGGCAGCGAAGCAGTTCGCCTCAGACCAGGTCATCTGGAGCCAACGGAACGGTCATGCTAACCCTTGATGGAAGAGAACAAAATTGCTTGACTTCTTGCAGGAGAAAGAGGATAGGACCCTGCGTCGCTTATAAGATCTGCAGCCCGCTGTCCTATTGTCAAAGTGGCTTTGCGTGCCGTGGCCCCTAGATCAAGAGATGCACATGGCGCTTGCTTCGCCCAATGAGCCTCATGGTCGTGAAAGCTTGAGCGGGTGATAAGCGCAGATCTGGGTTCATCCGAATAGAGAACAACTCTTGTCGACGTGATCAGCCTTATCGACATCCGCAACAACCCCCACATTGACATGTTGACACCACGTATTTGAGCAGTAAGAGAGTCTGGAATCAGCAAGAGTCCTTGAAATTCCTTTCGCACGGCGTTATTGGCACCAGATGCACCCGTTCGATATTTGCCACGCTGGCAGGGCGGACGCTGGATGCCGCTCACCAATGACCAACCACACCTGATTCGCCTCACTTTCAAAGGCTCACGGCGTATGGCAGGGGTTTCCTACCATATTTGATCCGATTACAAGGAATGACAAAAGACACATGCAGCAAATTAAATCTTGGTACCCCCTTGAGGACTTCCAGATTCGTGGTAGGATATCAGCCTGTGGAGCGGTGAGCATAGTCACACGTAAAAGTCTAACATACCTTGGGTTCGCATACATTAGTATGAAATTGTACCCTCTAACCATCAGGCACATCGTAACCATATCTTGTAACTTAGCAGGCTGTGCCGAATTTGGATAAATACCCTCCCTTGGCCCAGTCCATATTTCTTTAACTTCCCCAGCCTGTCTCGGTATTCGTAGATTCCTTAGTAGAATCAATTGTACGACCATGTCCTCTTCAATGAACAAATACTGGATCCCACATCAAGACATTCACAGAAAGGTCATCACCCAAGAACTCCAGTATTATCTAGGACCCCAGGCTACAGTTCGCCCATACACGTTGGAGGTATCTCTTTGTCAAGCTAGCCCAACGGCTATCCTGTGCTCATGAATTCGAACGTAGGGAGAGGATGGTTTCCTCATCACCACTCCCGGATCCTGCCTCACAGATGTTGGTCACTGATGGTTTGTTAAACAACGTCCTAAGTTGGTTAACATTCCCGATAGGAACAAATCGATGATATCTGTCGAAAGTCGAAAGACCTGTGGGATCGACAGGCCGCAGCCAAGGTCCAACAGAATCCCGAGAAATTGCTGAAACGACCGTTACACCAGCCTGTCATTGTTTCGAGAGGGTCACCCAAAGACTCTCATCGACGTTACCACGACCGCCGCCGGCATGATGATGATTGAGCCCCAGCATGAGTCAGCAGTTATGACCGTGTTACCTCTTCACCTCTCCAGGACGCCAAGAGAAGTCTCGCAGACACTTGTGGGGGTGTTATTCTGCGCGTCGAGAGCTGAATCCGTCACCCCAGACTTTGAGGCCCATGAAACAATTTGTGTTGGAATTCTAGAGTGCGGTGAAGCAAAGGGCTGCAGGCTGGAAATAGCCGTGAAGGAGTAGCTGCCTGGTGCCCAAGATAGACATGTGGAGGATGAGATACCCAATTAAGCCAAATTAAGCAAGTGTTATGATGGTTGCCATGCTTGTCCACAGATACGGTGCCATCTGGCATGATTTAAGCCCAACAGAAACCATATGATTGCAAATACTGCCCAAAATTACATTTCCTTTGGGTATGCCGTGCAGGTCAAGCTGAAGCTGTACGAAGGTTCTGTAAAACGGAGTAGTGGAGGTTGAATTCGGGACCCGGCAGTCTTCGTGTTCCAATCAGGTTTTAAGTTGTTTGCTGCCATCGAGTGTGTGCTAGTTTATGAAGCCGTCAAAACCTATTCATCGCTTTTCGACACGAATTAGTGATAAATCAGAGTTTGATCTGATAATCCCATAGTCTGTCGTTGCACGTGCTACATGCCTTGACCGCTAACTCAATTCGGATCGAGAAGCTTTTCATACTTCTGGAGGTCCATGGGACCAGTTGACCAGAGGACTGTTGCTTGCACACACACCTCTTTCGGCTCTTGGTATGGTTGTTTCTTATCACGAGTGCTCTTTTGCTCTGTGATATACCCTACCACATTGACAAACTCGCCGACACGTGTTTGCTCGGCTGTGAGGGATTCTAGAAGCAGGCTGACATCCACCAAGGCGATTACATTGCTATCTCTTGGATAAAGATGACCAAGGAAGAGACAAGCCGAAGAGGTTGAGTAAGAAGTGACACTATCTTTTGTTAGCCAACAGTACGTGCCATAGATGAATGTGAGCAAGCACAACATAACAAAAAGTGAGAACAATCTTCACCGGTCATACCATCCGAGAAATCTGACTTTGTCACCGATAGGTACAGTTGTGAGATTTGACAGCAAGTGAAGCTGAGAGGGAACCGGGCCCCGCGACATGCCCGTTGCGCGTAGCTACTGGGGGCGTTGCCTGTGGATTTTGAGGCCCGAAAGGTGTGATTATGCTGCAGCTCCAGAAGAAATCCCTCAAAATCGTATCAACTAGTGACGTAAAAACAGGAGATTGTGAAGAGATTTAATAGAGGTTGAAGATGCATTTTACGTTTGATGTTGACTTCACGTGAAAATGGGCCACGGAACATCAGCTATACAGTGCAAATTCTATGAGTCCTGGTTTTTATTATATACGATGTGATCCGTTCAGTGCTAAATACACTGTGCCTTAGTACCCTATACCGGCACATCACCAATTCCTCAGACTTTTTGGTGAAGGTTTGACGACGTCTCTTTTCTTCATACAGTCACATATTGGTCAAACAACCCAAAAATGTCTGCCAAATCACCTCCAAGCTACATTCACAAAATCATACCTTCACCGCCTGGTGACCCTTTTCCTGTCGAACATCCTTTATCAGAACTTGACCAGAATGATGGTTTTGTTCATCTAAGCACATCCACTCAAGTGAGCGTTTTTCGTAGAGCGTGTTCAAAGTTACTAATACAGTGTAGGTTCCCAAGACAGCTGACTTATTCTTTACTAAGTCGTCCTCAATCTGGGTCATAAAACTCGAGTTCAAGCAGTTTGCTGATTCCATCAGATGGGAGGATGGTTTCCCCCATTTGTATGGCAATTTTGGGGCGGAAAATGTCGACTCCACCGAGAAGTTTATTCGTGAAGAAAGTCAAACATGGGATGAAGTCATGGCAAAATCAGACTGGTTGGAGTGAATCCGCCCTTTTATTTTGTAACAATGAAGCAGGCTTTTGACACCGCCTCACCGACAGTTTTTTCATAGTCACGTATCTAAAGACCTAGATCCTTCTCGACCATACCCTTACAAATAGGATGGTAAAAGTCCTTATTCTTCTCAAATGTTTGTAACGCCAACTGTCTGTCCACTTTGTTAAGGGCGCGGAACAAAGGGCGCACAAACTTCATTCGGCCGACTCGTCCAAGCAAGGTGGCAGTGTCTTGGTAGATGGCGGAATCCTGAGCTTTCAGAGCGATCAGATAGTACGCCGACAAGATCTCAACGTTTTTAGACAATAAAAAGTCGTAAGTCTTGCCCATGAGCTGAGCTCGGTCTGCTGTTAGCTCACCGGATTGCTGCACTTCAGCCAAGAAGACAAGTTTCTGGTTGGCAGTGAAATTCTCGAGATCCTTGGCACTTGGTTCAAAGTTCTGATAAAACGTCAGCAAAAACATACCAGACCACCATCGACTAGACCTACGGTGTCTTTCCACTTAGCTGCGAGGTCGTAGCACTGGTTCGCCAATGTGGTGTCGAACTCAGGCTTGGGGGGTAGACCGGGCGTGTAGAACTTCTCCTCCCAGTCGATTTCAGCGACCTTCTTGGAAATTCGCTCATCTCCGAGGTTGTTAAAAAAGTCGAGGAAGGTTTGCTTAAACTCAAAGGAGTCAAGAGACTTGCCAGACCACTTGGTGAAATAGAAAGGAATGAACTTGTCAAAGCTCTCTCGGCCAACAACGCCCTCTAGGTAGTAGAGGAAGTGGAAGCCCTTCTCGTATGCAACGGTACTATAAACATCCTCAGGGTCAACGCCCTCGTGCTTAATGATAAGCTTGGTGTATTCATGATCCTTGCCGAAAAGTTCCACAGCGTCCTCTGTAATATGGTCAGCCAAAGTTTCATCAGCGGTGTGGTGCTACACACCAAGAGCTTTCCATCCGATAATGGCAGAGAAATCAAACTCGGCATCACCGTGGATGGCTGCTTGAATACGACGCTCGAGGTACATTGTCCAGCCCTCATTTAGCCAGCTGAACCTCATTAGCCCCGCCATTTCAGGCGATTGGACATCGCGGACTTACAAATGCTCCCAGCTGGCGTTGGAAACCAAATTGCCGCTCCAGCTATGGCTCAATTCGTGGGCAATAACGTCCACATTTTGACGATCACCACTGATGATGGTAGGCGTAGCAAACGTGTAGATGGGGTTCTCCATACCTAGAGTCATCCGAGTCAACTTTGAAGATGCTTACAACTAAAAGCAAAACCTACCTCCATATGGGAAGCTTGGGGGCAATACCAAGACGTTATAAGCCCCCCACTTGTAGGGGAAAACGAGCTTCTCTGCCACTTCCATGAACTTTTCCATATCACGCTCCAGTTCCCACTTGCATTCTTCCAGTTCATTGGGACCTGTGGCAACAATGCTTCGAGGGCCTATAGGAGCAGTGGCAATATCGCCAGAAGCCACGGCAAAGAGATAAGAAGGGATAGGGACCTTCTGTTCAAACTCATAGAGCTTATCTTCCCCAGGCGTAGCATTATGGTCTCCTACAGGGACACCACTCGCCACAACTGGCAGAGACGAAGTGAGCTTGAAAGTGAAAGTCGACTTCACATCAGGAGTATCCTGGCAGGGAAAGATAGAGCGGGCATTGATAGCCTGGCATTGGGAGAACATATACGGGTGCTTCTTGTTGGAGGTCTGGGCAGGAGTAAGCCACTGCAAAGCAGTGCATTTGCTCGTTGTCTTAAGTTCAATGGCAAGGTCAATCAGCTCACCCTTTGCAACACCGCCAGGCACAGAGATGTGAAGAGGGGCGCCGAGGGGTGCATTGTAGCCCTTCAGTTCCCATTTGGACTCTGTTGAGTTGACACGGATAGTAGAAATATCCACATACCGAGAGTCGAGAATGATCTCGTTGCTCTCTTTATCGGTCTGTGACTCAAGTTGAAGGGTAACAGAACCTTTGAGCGCCTTCTCCTCAAAATCGATCTTGAAGTTAGCAGTTGTATGACGAGTTCGCCAAGCGCTATAGTTGGAGAGAGTGCTGGGGTCACGATTGGCCGCCATTTTGACAGTTGCGAATGTTCGTCTTAGATTGTGATTGTGATTATGAGTGATTGTAACTTGACAAATTCGTAAAATGGCGGGTTTCTTGAGTGACGAGAACCACGACATGAAGGTCGGTTGGATCGCCAATGGCACAGCTCAATTCCAGTGGGCTCAGTGAGTTATGACAACAAGGCGTTTCCATTGAGATTCCGCTTCTAGAACATCACGTGAGAGGACCCGTGCAGTAGGCACCTTCCGAAAGGTGTATCACATGAAGACAGAGGGACTTTTGTATAAAAGTCTTTCCCACACCGCATCGAAACAAATTGCGACAGTTGTTTCGGTTGAGCGATGCCGTCTTTGTGTGTCAGGTAAATTCAGTATAGTCACGTGCATCAGACTTCAGGTGTGTCGTCCATTGTCTTCAATGAAACCCGTCATTGAGGTGGGCTTCCTTTAGGAATTGACATGGCATTACTTGTAACGCGGGATGTAATGTTTACATAGATTTTCCGCCGGAAATGCCTCACGGCTGATTATTGAGTCCATCTGCTCAGCGTAGCGTGTAATTTTACAAAGCCCCTGATTGCCTTTGTAAAGGGATTCTTGTCATTATCGTGTGCTGTCATTGATGACAATTTTCAACCCAAGATTCCAATTAATATCTATAGTCAACTATAGACAGCGCTATTTGTCCCCAGCAACGGGCTACGGGACTAGGTAGGTAGTTTAGGCTCGGTAACATGAAGGCTTGGCACACCTGAACAGGGCTACTATGGATATCAAAGGCGAGAGAAAACGTTCGGAAGAGACACTCTGATATCCCGTTCTAATAATAACTCAAAAGGGAACGGAGAATCAAATACAGTTCGTCCAGAAGTTTGAAGACCTTATTGGTATTGGATATGCCCTCATTCAAAATTACATTGTCTTCTAGAGAAGAGACACATAAAACGAGGAAATGCATCATGGCAATGCGAACATCAGTGTTCTCTTACATGACTCTGAGAGCTAATTCGGATTTTCAATTCGTATCCCTGACCTGAAAAAGCGAACGAACCCGACTCAAGGGTCCGATCGGGCTAGATCAGCCGTTGGTGGCTTTCGAGGATATTTCTATCCCAACGGTCAAATTGTCATGATATCGAAGGTTATATTCGGGCAGATAATGTCATCTCCGAGAGATGACAGGTTGGACACGCAAATCCTCACTTACAATCAATAGTCTAGCGTCAGTAGGCAACATTTCTCTTAATTCTGGAAAAGTTCCCTCCAATACTTTGCCGCAAATGGGATTATGACTTCAACCCCGCTCATTAAATCAAAGTTGCATCTTTGTGATAGCGGAATCTTTCCCAGTTCCATGGACGAGGCTGCGGACATACCTCCGAATAGGATATAATGACGGCACTGAAGAAATCTTCAAAGCCGTCAACTCCCTGGCAGGTGTCTTGGCGCTTCTGCAGGAGGCGTTATGGTGAGGGAGCAAATATCACCCCACGAAACCACCAAAACGCAAGCGAGCCTGGGCCGGGTCTGCGGTGGCAACGGTGCGAGTTGACGGGTGGGGGATCCCAGCTGTTGATTTAATGCAGGGGACGTGCAGAAGCAGTGGAGGCTTAGATTCTAGCAAGCTATGCTTGTTTAGTAGCTTCTGCCCTGGTCTTAACATGCGAGTGCTATCGAGTTGACTCAGCACGGGCAATTGCTACTCAACATCTTGACCTTGACGAAACCGGCTTTTGCATGAAGCGGTCTTAGGAAGAGTTAGAGGTAGGGTTGCCACGTCGCCAAGCCTCCCTATATCTCGAAGATGTGCAAGTTATTGATTGATCAACGGAGATCTTCACGACAACATCCAACAACGAGGCCTCAGTCTTGTTTGAAACGCTCTTTATCTTTAGCAGGATAGGTCATTCCGATAGGTCCATGGTAGCTATCTACTACGCTTGTTTGCCTGCAACTACAGTCTCAATGTCGCGACGTAGACCAACGATCATAACGCAGAGTAGATCCAATCTCCCTTGCTGATCACTTGGAACGATGTTCCATCACTTTTTTCGTTGCATTTCTTACATTCTAGGCCAATGCCCTGCGGGTGTTACCTGTGAAGTTCAATACCCATTGTATCTGTAACCGAGGTCTTAGACAGGAAAATGAAACTGACTATCTGTGTGCTAGATGTTATCTAACTATAATGCGGTTAATGATCCGCGATATCTAAGTCTGCATGTAGGGCTGTACCCAACTTTCATTTCCACGTGTTCTACCCTAGCCACATACATGAAGCGCCACAAAGTCAACCAGAGAGCTGGATGCCTTATTCAGCTTTATTAATGGGTTGGGCAAAGGAGCGCTTGGGCAGGAAAGGATCCGGACTAACTGATGAAGGTCTCCGGATGTCACCTCCCCTGTCTTTCGACGTGGTGCTTACCCGATACTTGAGAAGTGTTTTCATAAAACGGATGTCAGATAGAAGCTTGTTTCATGTCGAGGGGCTGGGCGAGTCTGGTTTGCCTCATGGCTTGGCTTGAATCACTGACGAACCATATCAGACCTGCAGGATCTTGGGTTATTAGACAGGGATGATTCAAGGGCAGATGTGACGAAAATAACCAATGGCTAATGCCTAGAAATTGAGGGAATGATATTGTTGCTTCAGATATAAGTGTGCCGCCGAGGCGAGTGAACAAGAACACTGCCGGTTGGCTAGTACTAAGTCTCCATCCAGGGCCAATGGCCGTTTTTCATTCACGTCCAGCACTTGTTTTCAATAACAGGCTTCAACATGTTGGCATATGATGCAGGTTTTGTTGTGATCAGGAAGTAAGGCAAATAATTGTCGGCGAGTAGCAGCTGAAACTCACGCTGAAGGTCTGAACACAGACCAATATTGGCGGTTGATGACTCGAGACATCTATCACTTTGTTTTACAATCGCTCACCTTGATGGAAAATTTTACCTGTACGTACATGGATATTCAATTGGAAACACCGGCGTTGAGGATGTGTGCCTAGATCTGAGACTTTCTAAAACCATCGACAAGGGTGATATGTTCTAAACGGCCCTTGACCGGGTGGGTAATCCGGACCGACCGCAAGCACGGGACAGAACAAGGGCCCCATGCTTTCTGGCAGCTCGTCATAAGCGAGCTCAGCTATGAGAATTGAAAAAGGCACAGCGCCGTAGATCAAAGATGGTTTATGGTGAGGGAATGGTGCAACGGCACCAAGATGTTACAGCGCAGTGGACCTTTCCCTTGAGGTGGTATTAAGTCATTACATAGCTAGCTATATGGAGGGTATATTGCCCTATAGTACCGCCCCGATTTGATAGTAGTATACTCATGTCGGAAATGATGGATATGTGATCATTTCAACAGCTGTGCCGCTGAACAACCAAGAGAGTAAGAGATTCGTCGTGTATGGTTACCGATGAATAAACAATCCTCATCGGACACGAAATAAATGACTAGCTCCGAAAATGGCTATGTTTCAAGAGGCAACAGGAGTGCATCATATACTATAGGTAAGGTTATTTAAATATTCCGGCCAGGGTTGCATGTAGATTTCCGGTGGACAGTGGAAAGAGGAAACGAAGCGGGAAAAGCAAACAAAGAAAAAAAGTAGTTTATGCAAGATTGAATGACGTCTAATGCGGTAAAGAAACTTTGGGAAACACCGGAAACATGCCACATGCAATATGCAATCCACACTTATCAGTATGTTTCGAGAGGCTGCCAATCACATATGTAGTACTGGAGGATGGGATGAAGGGTCTTCATCTTGGCTGGAAGGCACAGTAGGATTGTCTTTTTTCAGATACTACAAAGTTTTTTGATCGGCTCTCTGTAGATCAAGCGGGAATTCTTTGTTCGTCCTAGTTCTAATGGACGTTGCATCCGGGTTTTGCGTCTAAGTGATCAACGTTGCCTTTTGTCGGGGATAAAGCCACCGTTGATATCCTTGCAGCCGTTGGAGGGAGAACAAAAGCAAAAAAACTGGCGCACTCTAGCAAGAGACTATCAATCCATCAAGTCGTAATATTTGTGATATCCCTATTATATCACATCTTGGTGACAAACAAAGGAACCTTGACTATATCTTAATATGGCGAGGACAATGTTCTGTAATAGGAACTAGCAAAAATGATAGCTAGGAAAACAAGAAGGCATATAGCGGGATCTTCGCAGTAGGTAAAGGGAGAAAACTGAAAAACCCTAAGCGTAGTATTCGGATTCTATCATACAGAGACGCATTAATCGATACCGGATAGTCAACTATCCGCATCGCACGTGAGGGAACATGAATAATGAAGCCTCCAGCTTTGATGAGTGACTTGATGATATAGTTGCAATGCAGGTTGAGCTTACTCGTGTAACAGTCACTATTGGCCAATGCCAGATTGGTTTTCGAAACTCCATACTGCTGGGAGACATATATTGCAACCATGGAACATGTCGAGCGAAGCAACCCAATGGAACCGTTAGCCCGTGGGGCGTGACTTTCGCCCGTTTTTGTCTTCTCCTTCCAGATTTGATAGGTCTTGAAAACTGAAACACGCCTTCCACGGTGAGTGCCTCTGTTTGTCAACAACCACTACCCAACTTGGAAGGACATGATGCGCTGAGCTTCCACTTTTTCTCGTGACAAAATAGTTCATAAAAAAAAAGCTTCCTCCTTTTCTCAACTTTCTGTCGGTTAGATTTGCTATTCTTAGCCATATCAATAGAATAAATGATCGAATGAGCCACAGTTACTCATTTCTTCGTGGACGATGATTGATGGGAAGTTTCCCTCTTTGCTTTGGAAGCTGCCTGCCAAGCCCCTCCGGCTTAACTAGTCACAGCACGTCTAGAGAGTTTGATCTCTGTCCGTCATGGTGGAGTTGACATCCCTGTCCCGGTTCCGCTAACGTAGTAGCCGAGGTTGGGTTCAGGGGCAGCACGAGACATGGGTTGACTAAGGAGTTCTAGGGAGTCTAGGGAGTAATAGAGGACAAACCAAGAGCAAAACCGCTGAACGAGGCGTCGAGTTAAAACCGATGACAGCCACAAAAACGACTTCAAGTCTCTGACAGGCCCTGTTGATCTATTCCTTTTTGCGATCTCACTCCGATCCTGGTAGACAAAGTTTGGACCGTCCTGTGCCTTGCGGGGAGCATGGACCATCCGTCATGAACCATGGCCTTCGTCTGCTCGTCAACATCACCTTAGCTCCTGGTCCCGCGTGCCCCAGACCTCTTTGTGCTCTTATCCCATGCAGATATCAACTATTCTGGATGTCTCTAGTCCCTGGGGGCGTGACACCATACCCTCAGGCGGGGCTACGGTTCTGACCAGGATTCAGGCCTAGGGCCTAAGGGCCTGATATCCCATCATGGATTGTCTAGAACAAGGGGTTGATCGAGGCTGCTCCGGTAAGTGCATGTCCAACCACAAACGAAGAAAGCTAACAGGAGAGCTCACAGCTTGGCACAGAAGCAATGTCTGGGATCCCTTCCACAGCTAGAACTGTTATATACCATAGGTCCCAGGAATCCGAAACACTTAAACCGGACCAGTATTCGTTGTACTTCATGCTATAGTTTATTGCTCTCATTTCGACGGTAGTGCCATCTGCAGCCGTGGCAATTAATCTCTGACACCCTCCTACTTCCCATTGTGGCAGCCCGATCTGGTAGCATTGTTTCGACGCAATGGCTCATATTGCCAAGTGCCTCGTCGATATCGACACCACCTATATAACCAAGCAAGCGTCGCAGTCACCCAACGACTTGGTATGAACGTCCTTGTGTTTCAAAATTTCTTATTTGACCCAAACTCACATATGCTTTCCTTTCAGAAATTGTCACCGTTACCTCCACAGGAGAAACCTTTCACTTGGAGAATGCAACAATCTGACTCTTCGAAGAAGTACCAACTTTTTCCAAAGGAAAGAAAACTGCCAGTACTCAACAGCAGCAAGGCAGTCGACCCTGACAAGGCAGCCATGGCTTCAATGACAGCAAACGATAAGACAGACAATCAGACAACACTCAATGGCTTAAAGAAGCGGTTGAATCAGCACAGCCTGGCTCGACGACGCAAGATTAGTGTGCCTGAGGTTGGACCTATGACAACAGTTCAAGAGCTTTCAATGGATTCTCGTAAGTCACATACTCAGAATAGATTGCCAATTCCAAACTAACAGCACTATAGCAACAATTCCTGGTCGTCCACCTTTCCACGAGCGCTCCATAAGCGCACCTGGCAACTCCTCCAGAAACTACCATCTCACGGATACCTTTCTCTTTGCATCGAGCGATGATGAGGGTCCTGATCCTCAGGCTTCGAAGAAGGGCGAGGCAGAGGCGGATTCCCGAGGCGCAACCCCAACTTCACCAAGACACCTGGCTCCTTTGGTTATCCCTAGACGTGGAGGGCAGTCACCTTTACTACGCCGCCAGCAGTCTTTGAACTGCTTCCCTTCTATGAACGAGCCTCTTCGACGAGGTCGCACCAGCGAGTCCTCCCCCCAGAGCTGCACCTCTTTCACACCGAACTCTTCAATGCCAGATCTTACGACACCAAAGTCTGCATCGACAGGCTCAACAACTCCTATTCCAGTATCTGCACCACTCATGGAGCCTCAAGCTGAATCCCCTCAACTTTCTGACGGACGTTATACTCCTCCCGTTGATATAATTCGTGGAGGACATCGGAGGGGTGGTTCAGAATCCTCAGTGATGGACAGAGGCCGTCCTAGAAAGAGACGTGATCAGCGCAGCAACAACGGACCGATCATTCAGAGGACAGAATCGAAGAGTAGAATTACCTCAGAACAGAAGGCTTTTGAGAACCTGCCAATTGGCGTAAAGCATACAGATGCTTTGGTGAAAATTGAACAACCAGAACTGGCGTTACTTCAAAAGCAAGCCTACGAACAGGTTGGGCGCTTCGAGGTTCTGAGGGCTGAAGACGTTGAAGCACTCTCAAAGGAACTCCGCCATTTGGACGAGAAAACGGAGTACCTTCGCCGCACTTACACTGCCCTTCGTTCAGGTCGCAAAAATCTCCACTCCCGTATTTGCCAATACCTGCGTTCGCCTCGCGTGGCCAAATTCAGCAACGAGTCTATGCTGAAGCAGGAAGAGGCACTTACTGAGCTGGATGCCTCTATTGACGATTGGGTGAACAAGTTGGAGCAGGCTGAAAATAGACGCACTCGTGTCCGCCAAAAGTTACTCGAACACGTTGCTGCAGCTGCTTGTCTACCCCTCGGCGGACTAAACATGACACATGAGCCTGCAGTGAGTGGCCCATCCTCATCTGGTATTGGCAATATTTCAACCCCTCCCCGGAGCCCTTCGAAAGAGACCTCTATCTCACCTCGTACTGCCAGTTCACCTTCTCCTCAACGTGTTGTGGCTCAAGTTCCCAGCACCATTCTGGAACAGCCTGTCATCGAGGAAGAGGCCACGAAAGAAAACGCTGAACGCGTCACTAGCACGGGATCTCTGAATCGCTCTGATGTCGAGAGCATTCGAATTTACGCTGGTGATGACGTTTACGCTCTTTTGGCCGATGTGGAGGATGAAATTACCAAGATGGGCAAACAGCCAGCATACGAGCCCGCTCCTGCAAACAACATGGTAGAAACGAAACGCATTGAGCTCAACCGTCAGAGAAGCCATGAACTCCTCAACGGGCTTTCCAAAGAACCCCACACGATGAAGAAACGGGACTTCTCTGAATGCCGAGCCATTTCTCCTCTTGCCTCTCCACCAACCTCAGCTACCGCCAAACAAAACGAACAAGCAGAAAATGACCTGCCTCTTCTGACAAATGTTGTCTATCGACCTTGATGACTCTTAGCATACCTTCACATTTACCACAATAGTCTCGCCAAAACAGTATCGCATCTCAACGATTCACGGCCAAACCATTTACAATCCTTTGATACCCCTACGGCATTTTCTACACCTATTTGCATATTTGCGCTACGTCTACTCATGACATTTCACGGCTGCAACAGCATATTATGCATTCATTGTTTTATGTATCATTTCAGGGCGCAAACTGGAGGCTTTTTTCACTTTGCATTGCATTCTCTATCTTTGAACTGCGTTCACTTTTTAACATTGTATCAATGCACTGCTAGTTTGTTGCATATACCACCCTACCATAGTATTAAGCTTAGTACCCTCCCTTTATAATGATATTCTCTTGGCATGTTTTCCGCCGGGCCACTTTCAACGTAACTCCTTTTTAAACTCTGGACGGAAGAAGCCCCGTGGTGTGATCAAAGAGGCATGTAGTATCGAAGCTATCACTTGGGAGATGTGGGTAAGGACAAGGGTATTATGCAACCTTTGGGAGTTGTTCGTACCAAGATTGTAAGGAGACACGGGATGCCCTACGTATGCATACACCTTTAAATGCCAAGCAGCTTTAGTTCTAAGAAGTTGAGCCTGCAGGATCGTCGGCTATAAGAAGATGATATGTGATGGCAGTGGAGGTCAGATGTGACACACTGAAAGCCAAACAAACTATTCATTCCTGCAAAAGCAATATTCTTTTTCGAACATAACTTATGCTAGAAGCTGATTAACTTGATAATGGAAGAGACGCATCACGGCCTATGGCAGAATAGATACCCAAGCAGGTGCGTATCAATATAATCCGCACACTTTACATAGAGAGAGCAAATTTGTGACAGAAATACTCATCATCTTTAGCGTTGTATTACCGTAAAAAATACTCATATATTTCTGTCAGCAGGCTTTTGTGTGCGGATTTTATTGATACCTACCCTACCTGCCAAGGCCAAACCAGAAGATGTGGCTCTGGTTAATCCTGTCCCGCGGCATCCGCCAAAGATACCGTTTATGCTTCTATCCTTTTCTTGTTATCCCCCCGCTACTGTGCAGATACCGCTCATCCCAACCCTCACTTCCCTGATGGTAGTCTTTTTATTCTCCACGTGCAAACCAAGCGAGTGGTCAATCATTGACAATTATCGTACGATATCGTTTATCACGCCTCATTCATCTGCGATATGCCGAACATCTCCGCCTAAAGCATGCAGTGGAGAGACCCAGTCGGAAATTAGTGAAGGACCATTATCAGAAGACGATCTGCGCTGTTCGGAAACAGGGCTGTTTTTTGTAAAGCACAATGTGGACACTCGATGTTCTGATTACACGGAAAGTCGAATTATCCGTGGAAGTGACCCTTTTTGAGTTTTTCTCGCGGATGCTTCGACGACGGTGGAAATGGGAAATTGACCGAAACGTGGACCGTGATATGCTACAGTGTCTTAGCATCGGGATGGGCTGACACTCGGGTTCAAGTCAGTTGAACTTGTTTGTATGTGATCCATATTAATAATGACGGAGACCATCTAGGTCCTCTCGTCTGCGTATCTATCATTACAAGATATTTCCTCCTTCTACAATAACGGAAGAGAATAATAATTAAACCCTTTGCTCCATTCCGTTGCCAGTTGTTGTCTCTTCAAAGTTCGTACAAACCACCATGCACTTCGTGAGATAAGCCAGCCCTCGAATACACCAAACACCATTCATGCTATTCCATCACATTATATATTACTTGCACTAATTCTTAGTGAGTCACAATTCGAACAACCTGTAGAATCAGGCCAAAGAGAAGCCCCCTCGCCACCTCTTCTATTTGTAAACAGTCAAAGACTCGGCCGAGTGCTTCGCCCGTCGCTGCCTGGCCCATGACACCCATCAGAGCGGCTGGAAGGCCACTCTGGATAAGCAGTCGGCGTGCCTTGACGCGGAGCTTCTCCTTCTCATCGGCCGTAAGCTCGGCTGGCCAGCCCGCAAGCTCCTGGTCCGTTGGCATCATGTTTTCACGGATCTTGCGAAGCTGCTCCGCGATGCCTGAATCCGAAGTATTGGCGTCGATAACAGATTTTTGAATCAGCGACTGTACCGTCAAGAGAGATGGATTGCCAGGACGTAAGAGAAACGATTTTGCAGCAGTCAAAAGAGTACGTCGGATATTCCACGCAGATGACAAAGTGTACATCTCGTTGATTACAGCGAACAGAAGCTCAACTGCAACACGGGTCTCGGGCTCTGAGAGAGGGGCATACTGTTTACCAGGCTTCAAAGACGCCCTCTTGCTGTCAGTCACTGAAGGGGGAGGTGTTGGGATTTGCTGAGAGCCCTTGCGGTCCAGCTGTCCTTTGCCGTTCTGCATGTCAGCATTGCTTTCAGGCGAGCCATAGTCATCGGTAATCTGATCAGGCGGGGGTGGAAGCTTAGTGAAGTCGAGGCTAACGGCTGATGGGGATCGCAGCTGAGCAAGGCTAGGCGCACGGCTATGCTCCCGACTAGGAAGAGCACTTGCCGATGCTGAAGCGGATTCTTTACGTTCTGAGCGGCTCATGCGAACATCCGCATCCGACTCGCTTTGTGACTGGTAACTGGGACGACGCTCCATAGGAGGCATTTTCCCTGGCTGCAACGATACAATAGATGAACGCTGACTGTCCATGCTGTCTCTCGTAGAGCGGACGGGAGACCGTACACCGCTAAGCTGAGTGGGAGGTGTTGAGATAGAAAGTCGGCTAGAATTAGCCGTCAAATCTACTGACTGGGTAGATTTCCTGCTGAGGCCAGAAAATGTACTGCCAAAAACTCCAGTAACGCCTCCCACAAGACTCTTGCCGCCCTCCATAGCACCCTTGGGACCTGATGTCAATGCGTCCAACATACCCTTGCCCATGTTTTCCCAGCCAAAGCCTGCTTTGGATTCGCTGTGTGTATGTCCCTTTGACTTCTCTAGGAAACGCTTCATGCCCTCGCTTTCAGCCAAACTCTGGTACCAACAAGCATCTCGAAGGTACCTCTCCAACTCACCACGCAGAGATTCACGAGTGTGAAGCTTCCAATCTGGCAAGTCCTTATGAAGTTCAGTGAAAGCAGTTGCACCAGAAATGTTGGCAATTCGTCTGAGGATTTCGTGCAGAGTTTCAAAATCAGCATATCTCCGTACAATCATCCATCCAGGATACGCAGTCACTGACGGCTCAACCTGCACCCAGTAGTCCCAGTTAGGTTTGCTGCGAATTCGATTTGGTTCACCAGGAGTATCATCGTGAAGGGTGACTGTGGCATTGTGAAGCGTTAGAGGAGCTTTCTTAGGGGCGTCCTCTTCCGTGTCGTCTGCTACTTGCCCTGGTGGGACAATCTGATCGAAACTGGTGAAGCGAGTGCCGTCGGATCGACGGGGAGAAGACTCGGGACTTGAGGAGTCCATTGGTGACCTAGGCGTGATAGGAGTTTGGGCGATGTCACTCTTTGATGAGAAGCCTTCTGTCGATGTCGCTGACGGTAGACGCCTGTCATGTGTCCTAGCTGTGGAGAGATCTGGCGCGCCAGACAATCTCTTTTCGGCATTGTTTAAATCCGTAACTGGATCACGAACAGAAACCACTGAAGCACGTTTCCGTCGTGCTTCCTCTTCAGCGATCATTTCATTCATGCGTTTCATCTCCTGCATGGCTTCATCCATCTCTTCCTCCGCCTTGCTTAGCTTCTTCTTGTGACCAAGTGGCTCCTTGCGTCGAGCCCTTTCCGTTTCCAAGGAACTACGCCCTGGCTTGGCGATTCCAACGTTTCCAACATTTCCATCCAAATCAGCAAAGACGTTAGTCGCCGCTATGCTCGACTCTGGGGCTCGCTGCATGCCAACATCGATAGCCTGGTTTAGATTTGGTTCACCAGCTTCCAACAAGTATACGATCCACCCGTTTATCCAGTCAGCTTGGCTGCAGGTATGAAGCGTCTTTTCCAGAACCGAGTTCGCCAAGATCTCACGTAAGAAGACCCGAGCAGGGTCGCAATTATACGAGTTTCGGTCCAGAAAACCGAGAAGGTCCTCGGCCACCATTTTGAATTTTGACGCTTGCTGACGTTGGTTCAAAAGATTGGCCAAATGGCAGTCGGGATTGGATGCCAGGTAGTTATAAACGGCGTCGGCAGCAGTCATGCTGCTATCTGGAGGAAGTTCGGAAAAGGCGGATGCAAGCTCAGACATGAATACGATGATGATGGAAGACGAGTTGGTAAGAAGATCGAGAAATGCATCAGCAGGTCGCTTTCGGCTGAGGTGACTGGAAACAGAGATCAGATACGATGTGAGCGTCTTGCGGCATGCCAGAGGAAATGAGTGGTCAGTAGGAACAATTGGGCTGTACCACCATTTGACATAGTCCCTGACAACCGCATCGACGAGTCCCCCAAGGGCTTCACGAGTCTCTGGCCGGAACTCATCAAAGTTCTTCATAGCAGATTCCTCATCGTCGCTGGTGTCCTCCTGCTTCTCTCCTGCGCGGTTGTTCTTCGCCTCTAGAAGCCGATCTATAATGTCGATCCCTCGCTCTCCTCGCACAGCTTTAGCGAGCTCTGGGTTGCGAGCTTCCCACGAAATAAATCCAGCTACTCCGCCAAAAGCGCCGATTAGAACGAGACCTAGACGTCCCATGGTGAAGTACGTGAAGGCAGCGAAACCAACTGCGACGCTGGCAAGTGACCCAGGAGTCGCTGTAGCAAAGAAATGGACAACTTTTGCAATGGGAGTCTCATCTTCAGCTGCAGTCCTTGTATTGGTAGTTTTGGTATTCGTAGAAGTCGTAATGGGCTTGTGAGAAGTCATGGCGTCGTTCGTGGTGGTCGTCTTGTTAGAAAGATCATTTGCATCTGCTGGCTTATCTGTAAATAACGGCTTGTCGTCGTCTTGTGTCTGTGAAAGCGTAGGTAACGGAGAGCCATTGAGCGCTATAGCCTTCGGCTTCGGCGGGTTCGCAAGGGAAGCGCCTGGCTGAGGCGCATTTTGGTTGGGGAATGCGGTCGAACCCATGGGGAATGGAAGGCTGTCTAGGATTGTTTCAGTACGCAACCCAAATGTTGTAGCTCTCCCTAACGAACGAAGACAGCAAAGGGAAATCTCGTAAGCATAGCCAGTGAAAATGGAGAGTATAAACTAGGAACAGGAACAAAAGTGAGAAAGCGAGCAAAAGGAGAGAGACAATTGAGCTAGATAAGGAAAGGAATGAAATGAAGAGATCGTGCAAGGTCTGAAATTTGTCTGGAACGCTGGGGGTAATGGATGTGGCCGAATTGCAGCAGGTCCAGTGTAGTAGGTGTCGCGTGTCTGATGTGCCCAGGTGGGTTTTTAGCCTCAAATTGCCGAGCATTGGAATTGCTTGTCTTCGCACTTCAGGGGTCACGGCCCCTAACCCCATAGGCAGGGCTGCATCCAAGTCCAGCTTAAAAAGCTTGAAATAATAGTTAGTCAGATAGCCGCTAATTATATACTGGGCTAGTGCAAGTATTTCAATCACCCAATATCCAGGTCTCAGATACTCTAGCATGCCCTAGCCGGGCTGTTCATGCTGCTGTAGTGGTGTTGGCCGAGTCACAAAATAGTGGGTTTCAACTGCCATGATGCACTAAAAACGGCAACGAAGTCTAATACTGCCCCTGATTAAACCCCACTACCGAATTACGGCGTCCAATCCTGTTGTGTGATGTCTTGTTTCGTTTGATTAGCCTTGCCAGGTTTATATACCCTAGGCCGCCTTGACGTGATCAGTCGATCTTTAATTTACCTGGTGAAAAGTCGACTGAATAGCTGAGGTGCTACAAGCAGCATGTCATGAACCAAAACTCCAATATTAGTCGACCAATGCCTGCACATCGAGCTGGGATGAGACATGAAATTTAGTAGTTGGTGCATTGATCATTATCTTTCCCTTAATGTCCGCCTCGAGTGTGCTATTGAGGTGGGTCCGATTATGGTGTGTCACGTGTACTGGTGTCACATCAATCACCCACGCGTACCTTCTAATCGCGTCTCCTCAGAGGCCAATCTGATTCTAGGTCAGCTTTCAAGTTCAGGTCTTTCAATAAGGACATATTAAATCTTCTTAGCAGCGACGCAGAATTCGATTATCTAAGAAAGTCCATCCCACATTACACAAACTCTCCGCGATTCATGATGGCACGTACCTCTGCCACCAAAAAGCGTGCTGCCGATTCAGACAGCGAGCCTGAGACCGTTTCCAAAAGAGTCAAGAGTGGAACAACACCTCTTGAATCGGATGGTAAAGATGATGATGGAAATCCGTACTGGGAGGTACGCGACTTGGACAATCATTAGCTTCGCGCGCTAACATGTCCTGTTCAGCTCTCAAACAAGCGCCGTGTTGGTGTATCAGACTTCAGCAAGAAAACCTTTGTCAACATTCGAGAGTATTACGACAAGGATGGCAAGATGCTGCCTGGCAAGAAGGTACTCGTGAAGGCTTGACTGTATCTTGAACGTTGCACTGATTAGTCAAACAGGGTATCTCGCTTTCCATCGAACAGTACAATGCTTTTCTGAAGGCTGTCCCGCATATCAATGCTACTCTTCGCTCCAAGGGCCTCGTCGTTGAAGGTGACGCTGCAGACGAGCCTGACGCTGCTCTGATTCCAGCTACTAAGGCTAAGAAGGAGCGAAAGAAGTCGCCGAAAGCAAACATTGAGGCTACAAGCGAGGAGGAGGACTAGCCCAATGTATCTAACTTTCCTTTTTACCACCCTTCTGGGATTTCTCTTTGCCCATTACCTGGGCTTGTGTTGCTGATATGTATATCGCCCGCATGGAGTATGGAGTTAATAACTATCAAGGGTCAGGGACCCAGATTGGAATTTAGGAATGGGATTATCTCCTGGCTCTATTTCAGAAGAACAGATTCCAGCAAACAAATGAGACTAATAGCAACATAATCAAGTGGCCGTCTCTAACTAGAGATTACTCATGAACGGGCCCAGTATTATAAATGTCAGAGCTTTTGAGAAGACCACCGTGCTGACTAATGTAATTCGAGTTGCAATATGTAGCTTTGAAAGAGTTGATGAACCTACAATGCAGCAGGTGGCCCGTATTTGAATATATCAAGTACCAAGATTCATATTGATTGCACGATTGCAACAGGTCTGGGTGCACCTCCAGGCCATGTGCTGGCGGATATTTTATCTACAGCAAGAGTCTTGGTGATGTGAAACATGGCTCTTACAAAGGTAATAAAAAACAAAGAGTCGGCAGTTGACTTGCTCTCTAACTGATAAATGGCAACATGTTACCACGACGGTTTATCAGTCAGTCGTTAAACTATTACAGCGATGTGAAGTGGTTTGGGAAATGTTTGTTCTAATCCCCTTCGCCTCGTCATTTCAGATGAAGAGGTCTCTTGTAATCTAATCCTGCCATTATAAGTTTTTTAGGTATACTATTGGGAGAATATATGACGCCGGAACGAGAATTACGTGCTTCTAGAACGTTGGCGAAATCGAGGGCAGAATTAAACATTAAAATCCGAATACGGCTGGCAAATAGGGTTTTTATACTGGAAACGCGGGATAGTTATTGCGTACACGGTACTAAGTGCAACCTCGCCGCACAAACCCCATGCTCATCTCAGTTTCAAATCTTGAAAGGGGTGGGTCGACGCGCAAGCCTTATTCCCGACAACCTAGCTCGGCCTGGATCAGAACTTACAATCCATGGTTCAACTACAAACACTCGCCTATTAAAACTCTCATTCCAGTCAAACTTCAAAAGTCTCGAACAATTCCATTGCTGTGATAAGCGGAAAGTATCAGGTCTGCCGAACTTGAATTGGAAACTGACTGCGCCCCGCCCACCCAGCGCTTCAAATGAATATCATGAAGTTGATCAGCAACTTTAGAACCTGGCAATGTCGGCTGAGTTGCCAGTCACTTTACACAAACTATTGCTATGGTCTCTGTGAGCGCCTACTGGCACTGAAACTATTGTTCCAAGACAAAATCCCTTAGGGGGAAACATCGAGTTATTGCTTCACAAGTAGTTAGCTTATCGAAGAGTCCAGCAATGTGCTGCTTTGGAATGCCTTATTATCAGGAACATTACATGTGGTATACGATATCATAGCGGTAAGAGAGTCCTAGTGCCAAGCCCCCATAGAACAGGAGATGGATGTGCGATAATGCTGATGGATGCCCAGCTTTGGCGCCTGGCAAGCCCCTGGACCCAGCAAAAATTGGACCTATGGACTCCTATTTTGAGCTACCATATTACTACTGGTTCTATCCACCTTACTTCTGACTTGTCCTCTCATCTCCAATACTGTGCCTTGTTTCACCCTCTCACCAACTGTACAATTGAGTCCCTTGTTTTCTTTTATTGATCCTTATAGTACTCATACTTTCATCGCTCTTTGATTTATTCATTCTTCAAACAGTTTCTTTTGTGGCTTTGGCATCTCCGGAAAAAAAAGACTCTATCGGGACACACGATCGGCTGTTCCGTTCAGTGACGCAGCTCAACAAACAAACCAACCGTTATTATCTTTTCTGCTCAAGCTCTTTCATCAACTATCAGTCCTCGATTTTATTTTATTTTGAAAACTAAATCACCTCTCGGATCTGCACGAAAAATAACGTGTATCTGAATAACTAATATTTGTTTGATGTTTGCGTTACTAAAGTCATAACCATTTCTTTTTTTGCTACCAGCCTCTGAGATGCGCATTTCATGGCGTCTCGGCTCGGGGTACGCCGAGTCGGTGGATGACTATATTGGCGTTTTGGTGCCTTTAGAAGAAGCTCATCTTTACAGCCAAGCGGCGAAAGCAAAGGACGGGAGCCATGGGGGAAAGCGGGAAGAGGGTGAGATGGACGGTTTGGAGATGAAGGAGGAACGCGAGGGCATGCTTGGAGGCGATGCTGCTGAGTACACAGTTGAAGGTCTACGCAAAGAAATGAGAGATGGGCGCCGAGGGCAATGGACGACATATGAGAGTAAGTACAGCGTTGACAGGTTGATGCATTAGGAGCTAACGAGGTTTCAGTCAAATCAAAACTCATGAACAAGGCAATTGGAGACATCGGCATGGGCAGTTACAACTGGCAGCTATTCGTTCTCTGTGGATGTGGATGGTTTGCCGACAACCTTTGGATGCAGGGTGTGTCACTCTGTCTACCATCGTTATCAGGCGAATTTGGCGTCGATGAAAAGACAGTTCGATACACGACTAGCGCCCTGTTCATCGGTCTATCGATCGGCAGTTTCTTCTGGGGCATTGGCTCTGATTTTCTGGGTCGTCGCATTGCCTTCAACACTACCCTGCTTATTACCAGCGTCTTCGGCATCATGTCCGCTTATGCTCAAAGCTGGGGCAGCGTTTGCTTCTTCTTTAGTGCCCTCGGTTTTGGCGTCGGCGGCAACCTTCCTGTTGACGGTGCTCTCTTCCTGGAGTTCCTCCCTGATGCATCTAGCGCTCTGCTTACTCTGTTGTCTGTGTGGTGGCCCTTTGGACAGCTTATCTCATCTCTGATCGCATGGTATTTTATCGGCAACTGGCCAGTTGAACAGGGTTGGCGATACTTTATTGTCACCATCGGCATTGTCACTTTTGCCATGTTTGTTGTCCGATTCTTCGTCTTTCATCTCTTCGAGTCGCCCAAGTTCCTTCTCAATAAAGGTCGCCAACATGAGGCAGTGGCTGTCATTCACGGTCTAGCTTACCGTAACGGTACTAAGACTTGGCTCACTTCGGAGCTTCTCGACATGGTTGCTTGTGAGGATGGTGAGGATCTAACCCGTGTTGCAGAGAAGAAGGGTCCTGCGCTATCAACCATGGGTTTCCTCCGCGAGAAGCTCCAGTCGTTCTCTGGAGAACGTCTGCGACCTCTGTTCCAGAATAAGACCCTCGGCATGGCAACTTCTTTGATCTGGTTCTGCTGGGCTACGATTGGCATGGGGTATCCTCTTTTCAACGCCTTTCTTCCTCAATACTTTGCCCGTGCGCACAACGAAGCATCAGACAGCATGCAGTCCGAAACAGACACCATCTCGTCAGACACATACCGCAACTACGCCATCGCCTCCGTCATGGGCGTTCCAGGTTCGCTTCTTGCTGCCTATCTCGTCGATCACCCATCTCCCTTCCTCGGTCGTCGCGGAACGCTGGCCAGTTCTACTCTCCTTTCCGCGGTGTTCCTTTTCCTCTTCGTCTTCTACGGCACTACCTCAACTGCCCAGCTTCTCATGTCTTGCGTTGAGGCCTTCGCCCAAAACATCATGTACGGTGTTCTGTACGCCTTTACTCCCGAGATTTTCCCTGCTCCTGTTCGTGGCGCCGGTACTGGCGTGGCCAGCTTCCTGAATCGTATTACTGGCCTCATGGCGCCCATTATTGCTGCTACTGTTCCTGGCGACGGCGCTACTACTCCTATTATCATGTCTGCAGTCCTTATTCTATCGGCTTTCATTGGCATTTGTCTCATTCCCATCGAGACAAGAGGTGCTTCACGTCTTTGAGCACTCAACTTTCATTCAATCAACAACCGCGGCATCAGAAGTACTTAGGTACCGCATGGCCTTAACAGCCACAACACACGCATACTAACGACCTGGAGTCAAGAGTGGTCTTGGGTATGGGTTGCATTTCTTATTTCATTCATATCGGGTTTGGCAGTGGTTCGTCCTTGGTTTTATTCATAAAGGTGAAGCGGTCTAACTTTTGTCGATTTAAAATGTACAATAGATATTGATAAAGTTTGCCTATCTGTTACCCTTTGCACCTGCTGGTGCATCAACTCTCCTCTTCCTCAATGAGGTTCCCATGGCATCTCTAACCATAGGGTCTGCTCTAATGGTATTCTGTACAAGCCACTCTCGCATCTTGCCTTGCAAATTGGACGCTGCCTCGGCATCACCCTTGAAGGGCGCCATTTCCATATCCAACAGTCGCACAGCATCTCCATCAAGTTGCTTTGCCAACATTTCAAGACGATGTAGACTTTGTTTGAGAGCCTTTTCATCCTCCTCCTCAGACTTTTCTGGTCCGGTAATCATGAAAGCAACGAGCGGTCCTATCTGATTGAGAGCAATATAGAATGTGATAGTCAGTCTCCGGGCGAGAGAGATGATCTGAAATGGTAGATATGGTGGCAAAGATGTAAATCGGTTAAGGACGGCGTTGATGGCGTTGACAAAAGGTGGGAAGTCGGGGCGCGTAACGGCATGGAGCTCGAATACGCAAAGTGCAATAAGGACTAGCCATCTGTAGTATTTCCCAAACTCCATATAACCAAATAGGCCTAGGATATAAATTGATGCAGCAGCAACAACATAGTGAGGCAGGATGCCTGAAACAACGCCACGAGTCACATAGTCCCTGATAGTAACGCACTTTTGCCAGCGCGCAATCTCAGGGCCAAAGCGCTCATATGCAAATCTTTTCGCAGTGTCCTGTAGCGTATCACTGGCAACCTTGAGGTGCATAAAAAATGCGGCGGAATCACCAGCGTCCTTGCCTGCTTTGTCTGGGTGGTGCATGGCAGCCAAGCGGCGGAACCGCGTCTTGATCTCACGATCGGCAGCGTCGAGTGGCACCCCAAGATCGGCATAGTAGGAAGATATACGGCGCTGTTCATAGTCGGCTTCGAAGATGGTGTAGCAGAGGTAGGCAGCGACAACGAGGATATGAATGGTTCGTCGATGTGAGTTATAGCGAGCTGAGCCAGGAATAGGCTTGGGGTCGCCGGCGCGAATGGTAATACCGTAGTAGATGGACTGAAGCCATCCTGTTGCAAGCTATGAAGCTGTTAGCAGGTCAAGTGAGTTCCTGAGAACGAGTCTCATACATTTGGGAGAAAGGCCCAGCCTAGCATGGACAAATAGCCGGACATAGTGGACAGCGGAGCATTTGTTTAATGCTTAGTGAGTTTTTTTTGGGATTATATGCGCATGTATTAGAGGACCAGAAGAGCGTTGTGGTCATGAAACAAGTTAAGAATATGTTTGGTGGTCTTCAAAGTGGCCAGGTTGTACTATAGTGAAGCAGTTGCAAAGGATCGCGCTGGCAGTTGTTCGCTGTTGTTTCGAGCTCCAGTGCGTCAGAGTGGGTCTCGGATCTTATAAGCCATTAACTTTTCTTTGTCACTGTTCCTATGACTCTCCAGCTTCCATTATTCATCTAATTTCTACATATTTCTGATACAAACCCGAATTCAAAATCAATCATTGAAACTCTTTAATTTGTTTATATGCACAGTATACCGCCACTCGATTAACTGTATTGGGTCTCGGTGTGACACCTTGTTTCGGCATCCAAAGGCATAGCAAATCATCTCATGATCAAACTTGAACCCATCACTTCCTATGCCATTTATATCATTGGATGTTATCACCACTTCATTCTTGGCTCTCGATATGTATCTCCGAAATAAAAGCCATGTGGCTGACGAGACCTATGTGACTGGGATCCTGAGCCAATCATCTCATCGTTGCATTCTACCAGCACTTACACTGAGTGGGCACATAAAGAATGTGACGAAAATAGACATTTCTGCCGCCAAACTATTGATCTTGTTCTATAGCTTATGGTGAGATACCTCGATGCGACCCGTAACCACAACCGCTTGAAACATATTGCTGGCAGTCGGCGTGAGTATGACAACTCAAAGTTGAGAATGCATTGTTATATAACCTCGGGTTTGCTCTGGCGGCTTTGCTCTCACTCACGGCCTCCCTGAGCACTTTCTTTCTATCTTGCTGCCATGCTACTCTTGCGGGCATTGCTCTTCGCTACGGCAGCTTCGGCAGCATGTAACGGTCATGATGAACTTTGCAAGTGTAAGTAAGTACTCTGACATTACTTTCATCGGAACACACAACAGCGCTTTTATCGGAGAGCTTCCAGTTCACAACCAATACATCTCAGTCACAAAACTCGATTTAGGTGTACGATTTTTACAGGCTCGGACACAAGATAAGGATGACAATATACAGATGTGCCATACTCACTGCTGAGAATTGGATGCTGGCCCATTGGAGGACCACCTAAAAGAAATATCAGATTGGATCGGAAAGCACCCAAATGAGGTTGTGATGCTGTTATTAACCAACATCGATGCTTTACCGATCGAAAAATTCGATGATGCTTTCAATAGTACGGGAGTAGAGGAGTTTGTGGTCCAGCCCGAAAAGAAACTTGACCGGGACGAGTGGCCAACTCTTCAAAGGCTTCTTGACGATGGAAACCGGCTTATTGTATTTATGGGTATGCTTTGTTGAGTCGCGTTCACCCTTGAGCTTACTGACTCTGCTCAGACTACAACATGGACGAGAGGAAAGTGGGCTACATCATCAATGAGTTTGACTACTTCTGGGAGACACCATTTGGCGAAACTGACGACTTCTTCCCAACCTGCGAGGTTAATCGACCCGAGAAAGGGGATCCCACCAAACTCATGGGAATCATGAATCATATGATGAACCACGAGGCCTTTGGTATTGTGATTCCGAATCAGATCGACGCAGAACAGACAAATTCAGAGGACTCGATCCAGAAACAGATAGATCTTTGCGAGGGTGACTGGGGCAAGAGACCGAATGTGGTTCTGATAAGTGGCTTATAATGTACAAAGGGTTTTCTCTGACTAATTTCCGCAGCTGGATTGGGTTAACGTCTGGGATTCAATGGATGTCCAGATATCTTTAAATGATTTATGAGCATGTGCAGTTGCAGACCTCGCATATGAAGGCAATACCAGCAGCCCTTCAACACAGGTGTGTAGCTGAGAAATTCATTGAGCTGTAAAACTATAGGCCACAGTTACTGGACAAAGGGCAACCAACAAAGTAGGTTTGCTGCTCAGTTATCAACGTAATTGGTTTAGTGGTAAATTCTCCGTTGCCATTCGAGCAGATGCTCCCTACCTAGTTAGTTTACTTTATGATCTAGGTAGTTCTGTTATCGATTGGTTACTGATGTGAGGTTCAAGGCGGTATGTAAAGACTTGTCTCTGGTTGGTTAAAAGCTAGTTGTAAACATGCCGAAGATCAGGGGGTGACGTACCTGACTAGCGCACGGTCACCGTCTAAGCGGGGCACCCAAGAACCAACAGGGAGCGCCAAATAAACTCTCTTGCATGTACCAGTACCGACGTTAGCCAACAACGGCTGAGTGCCTCATTCTGTTTACTTGGCCCGCAAGAATAAAGTAAAGTTATAATGAATACTTTAGAATACGAGTTTAGAGAGTTTTTCTTGCTTGCTTATTGACCTAGCATGGTCTGTGGAAAAGCCACGCGATTAACGGCATTGTATTGCTCCGAGCTAAGACAAGACATGCCAAAGCACTCGTCAAAGAGCCCCTTTTCACGGACGGAAATGAGGAATCTGAATCACCTTGTGCGTTTGCTTGTGATGCAGACAAGTATCTTAACCAGACCTAGGCCACAACCCAGACAAAATGGAACAGATTTGACTTTCCTGATTGAGCCTACAATGTCACGTCCAGTGTTCATCTGTTGAATTAAAAATCTCCTCGTAACTTTAATTGACATTGTTTGTTGCTGACTTAGTGAGGCAACCCAGCAGACATAAACATCACGCTTCCATCCTTTGCTGTCCCCTCTACACCTCATCTCCAAGAATGGCCATTTATTAGCGGCGCGCCTCCTTTTCCAGCCAGGTCTCCCTGATCTCCTACCTTGGCAAATACTCCATTAGCCATCCGATTTATGGTTTTTTTCTTGTTTCTCTGGGCTTTCTCTCCCTCTTCGCTTTATTTGTTTTCTCTTCCCCGTCAACTTATCTATATCTCCCCCACACAGATCCATACAATGTTGCTTCGCAAGCTCAGGCATGTCCTGGCTGCGACAGCTGGTAAGTAGGACCTCTCTTTTTGACAGACTTTCTTTCTTTCTTTCTTTCTTTCTTTCTTTCTTTCTTTCTTTCTTTCTTTTTTCTTTTTCTTTTTTTTTTCTCTCCCGCCCGTTACTATTGCTAATTATCATTCTTGCCGCAGCCCTTTTGCCAGTCTCCTTTGCCAAAGACAAAGATGAAGGCGGCCAATCTTCCTTTGTTTCCCCGGACGGAGACGTAGCCTTTGCCATTGACATTGGCGAAAACGCCAATACTGAAGTCTACTTTAGTCTCCGCGTCAAGAAGAACCGATCATGGGGCGCTATCGGTCTTGGAAGCGAGGATATGCCCGGGGCGCTATTTCTCATGGTATACAAGAGCCGAACCACCAACAACGTTACATTCTCCCCGCGACTCGCCTACGGCCATTACGAGCCCTATTATTGGGATGAGATGGATTTCGAAATCCTTAACAACACCGGAATTATCGATGATCACATGGTAGCCACAATTCGCTGCAAGAGCGGTTGCCGTAGTTGGCCGTCGCATGGTGGGCAGAAGGGATACCTTGATGTATACGATCACAACAGCAAGGCCGTATTCGCTTTTGGTCCCAAGGAGGAATACTACAGCGATGACACTGATGCACCTTTGAAATACCATGCAGGATACGGCAGCTTTTCTCTCGATATCAAAAGGACGCACGGCAAATCCGAGGTACCATCCCTTAGCGATTCAACAAAAGATGTTGGATCCGAACTTATCTACGCAAAGAAGGCCAAGCCCAACTGGGCATCACCCCTTCACGGGGTTTTCATGGTCTTGTCAATCATATTCCTTATGCCAGTTGGCGTTGTTCTACTGAGATCTGGGGGTTGGGTCAAGTGGCATGCACTGAACCAGTCCATTGCGACTCTTGGAGTTTTTGCGGGTTTTGGTATCGGTGTTGCGAACAGTTTCTATTATCAAAGAGTAAGTTCATCCTGATGAACCTGGGCCTGAGCCTGTCACTTACAAAGACCATAGTCTCGAAGCTTTGATGACCCTCACCAAATCATTGGATTCATCGTCACTGGCTTATTGCTCGGACAATTTGGATTGGGAGTAATGCACCATACTCAATACAGGAGAACACAGGCTCCAACCAAATACGGCAGGTTCCATCTTTGGGTTGGCCGTATCATCCTATTCTTAGGCACTTTAAACGCATTCCTGTAAGTTCTCGTAGACACATATCGATTGTCCATTGCTAACTCATCATCAGCGGTTTCACTTTTGCTCTTAACCGAAAGTTCGGCATGCTTCTCGCTCTTCTCATTATCTTCATCTGCATAAGTAGCCTCATCCTAATCTATGGCCGTCGATACATGGACAAGCGTCGTCTTGGTCCTCGTGGTCCTGGTCTCGCGGGCCCTCAGCAATACAGTGCACCGCCTTGGCGAGAGCCTCCTCCCCAACATATGGGTTACCCATCCGATCCTCCACCAGGCTACCAGCCGCCATCGAACCAGGCTGGGCTTGGTCAAATGTCACCTGCGTTGCGATCGCCATCCCCCTGGCAATCAAATGATAAGGATGACGAGGCAGATCTGAATCTGGGCCGTGAGCAGCGCCCGAGGGAATTTTGATGAACAGTTAGAGCTTGGGTACTGGAGTCGGCGTTTGTGTTATCTTTCAGTTGATAAAGAGAGCTCGATTGATGGTCAAAATATTGGAATGGGAAAGTGAATAAATGCCCCGTGGTCTATGTTAGCCTAAGGAGAAATGGTAGGAAATGGCATGTTGTTGAGCGTTGGCATATTGGAATTACACATCAAGGAATTCACCGATTTGGTCTAACAAAAAGCCTTCATCCCAGAATGCAAACATGAGACTGATATGGCGCTGAAGCCGGTAACGTATGCCATTGAACTGGGTTTCAATATGAGCTGTGTAAAAGTACTGAAGTCACTTGTTGCCCTCAATCTTCTCGTTGGCGGTTTAGGGTAGTTTGAAAGCCATTAATTGCATTTAAAGGAATATTCTATCATCATTCATTCTCTGAGGAAAATTCAGTAGTTACTACTATTTAAAGGAGTGGTATTTCTGGTGGCACTTCAAGTGGATTTGTTGCTTTGTGTTGTAGTTGTCATGACTGACACCTTGCCGACTTCGGATCGCGATTGCGTAGCTCATTTCATGTCCATCAAGAATTTAACTAACCACAACAAATCATTGCCTCCCACAATAGCAGCTAGGGTAACACTTCTCGAATAACAACCATGTCAGTCAAAGTCAACGTCGGAAATCTCAGTCTCCGGTCCAGAACCAACCCCCTTACGCAAGAGGAGTTTGCGCCATTTGGAGATGTTGTCTCCAATCCCCGACCAAGTCTTCTTCCATCAAGGCACGCCTCCGAAGGTGGTTCTCTCCCGTACAATGGCACATCCGCCAATCAAGGAACAGCAATTCGCTATGCCGATGTCAGCAAGCCTCAGAATCTCCTTTCACTGGCTCCCAGTGGCGACGGCCGATTGATCATGAGCCAATTCGTCTGCGAAGCGAGATCTTTAACACCTGCAAGTGATGACGCTTCACAGAACGAGTTCGCCGTAAACATCCTCGAGAGGCACCCCTTCACTTCTCAGACTTTTGTTCCACTGGCCTCTACCGCTTCAACCTACCTGGTCATCGTGGCGCCATCTCTGCCTCCATCCCCCCAAGATGAGGGACTTCCTGTACCGAGCGGAGAGGGTCTACCTGGGAGAGGTCTCCCTGATCTGAAGGGCTTGCGCGCCTTTATCGCGACAGACCGCCAGGCTGTGACTTATGCGGCTGGGACATGGCACGCTCCAATGGTAGCTCTCGGTAAGAAAAAGACAACGTTGGATTTCCTGGTTGTCCAGTTCTCCTCCGGGGTTGATATCCAAGATTGCCAGATCGTCATATTCGAGGGACAAGATTCTAAGGAACCTGATATTAAGGTGCGCATTCCGCGAAGCGGAAGAGTCACCGCGAGACTCTAGCCAAACCAAGACTGGCGATATTTAAGGATCAGACACTGCGTAATCAGATAGTGGCTGAGTGCAAATAGTTCGAGATGTAATCTAAAATATATGCTTCATTTACCCATAGACTACTTATTACGACGTTAAGATCCTTGACTATGTCGTTTCAACTAATCTTGAAACGAACAAGCTCAGGTTGACCAGTAGAATTGACCATAAATATACGAAAATGACAAAAATAGTTCTCATGACAAGAGACAAACAACGTTGCCAAAAGCTTAGTCATCATACATTCCTATTATATCACGACGACGATAAACTGTTCTTATACTGGTCAAGGCCCTTCGTTAACCAATTCTATCGCTTGGGAAGAATCCCGAAAGCTATACTGAAGATCCCTGGACAACTGCAACAAGCAGTATAGTGTTCTGAACCAAAATGGTAGCCCGATTCGAAGCTGCCGAGGCTCGCAACAAGCTGGAGGATCTCTCTGGAACTCAGCTTGAACCGGGCGAAAACCCATACAACGCCCTCATCAAAGCTTGCAACAATGATCCTGTGAGTAATTCTTTATTTGGACCCGCGGTTCCCAAGCTTACAATGACAGGCTGAGATCCAAACACTCTACTCTGTCCATCGGACAAAGAGAAACAGTCAGCAGGCGGAGAAGTTCCTGTCCTCTGACTTTGAGGAATTGGTTATTGACCAGACACTGCTGAGAATTGAAGATCCGACTGTAGAGCCAGGCTTCCGTGACAATAGGAACTGTCTAGTTATCTGGGCCAGACCTCCAGACCATGTCATCCGACTAGCGTCCAAGGTCAACGAGTTGATCAAGAAGGCCGCACCTAGTAAGGGGATTCGATTTCTTGAGGCAATCGAGGTATACTAACAATGTTAAAAAGATGTCTGGCTTATGCCTTCGCATAGGATGCATCTGACAACCCTTGAGGTTGCTTTCTCCAAGTCTCCCCAGGAGATTGCTGCCTTTGTGACGACTCTAAGGCCAGCTATTCCTGACATTGCGAACTACCCATATCGTCACAGATCACGCCTCGTTAAGCCTATGGTCTCTTATGATTTGTCTGCCTTTGCCCTTTCGTTCCTCCCTGCATCAGGTGAACCAACGCTTTCCCCCCCTCTTACCGAACCCGTCATCACAGACGAGATCACGCAAGGAGACGACTACACATATCATCATCTACGTCGTGATATATACGAAAAAGTGCAGGAGAGTGGGGTGGTAGTTGGTTCAAGATATCAAGTCCCTAGTGCACACATCACGCTTGGACGCTATCTGAACCATGATGACCATGATACGCCAGAGAAGAGGGAAGCCTGGATCAAGGCTATTGATGAGATCAATGCATGGCTAGAGAAGGAGGTTTGGGATAACTCAGACTCCGAGTATAATGCTGGTGAGTGGCTAGTCGGTCATGAGAGAGGACTAGATGTGCGAAATGGCACACTGTGGTATGGAGGTGGCAAGACAATCATGCTGGGAGAAGGATTTTAGAGTAGCAGCAGAGCACTAGACCTATAGACCTATACACCGTTGCTGTTTTGAAGCTTTCTCAACCATAACCATGACTCATAGGCCGTATCTCGTTCGGTGTTGAGGGGTAATCAACTCAACCCTCAAATTTTCATCACCATGGAAGCATTTTAACCGTGCTTGTGCTTTAGAAAGTCGTGTTGGTGCAACACAGAGATTTTTTTTTTTTTTCATTCGTTCCCTATGAAACATGCCTCAAATTGAGAACGTGTACCTCCTTTCGCCTGTGTCCATCCATGATGCCCAAATGCCGCCGAGGTAAGCATAGAAATGGTGACCCTGAGACCCCAAACACAAAGCACTTAGAACACTAGAGCAGCACCCTTCGTCTTCTTGTCACCACTATAGTCATTGTCAGCATATCATAGAGCCCACAGACCCAAGAGTTCACATACCCAAGCTCGAAGTGCTTGCATCGCTTCAGCGCCAGCTGGAGCTTGGTCTTGCACTTGACACATTCCAATCGCAGGACAACCTTCTTGGTGGTCTTGGCCTTCTTGTGGAAGACAGGCTTGGTCTGACCACCGTAACCGGACTGCTTGCGGTCGTATCGTCGCTTACCCTGGGCGAACAAGGAGGCCTTGCCGGCCTTGTACTGAGTGACCTTGTGCTGGGTGTGCTTGCGGCACTCCTTGCCCTTGCAGTAAGTGTTACGGGTCTTGGGAATGTTGACCTGTTGAAGCCAGAATGTTAGTCATACGATGATATTCGATCAAGACCTTTGCCAGATCTAAGCATATCGTGTCGCCCGCCCACGAGACAGTTTAGGAGAAAGGGTTGAATCGTCGGAAGGTTTCTGAGCGCAACGAATGACGCTTTCGAGTTTCGTCGGTAATCGAGGCTGGGCGTGTCGTTCGAAAAATCGTGTGCCTTCACGTTGCTTGAATGTTGATCCCACTTTCTCCCAGTGACTGTCATCGTGCGGGTGGTCGACTGCGCATAGCTCGAAATAACGACATTGCATCCTTAACAATATGCTGATGCTATTGTCGATTCTGGTGAGGGACTCTGGGCTGCAGCGACGTACCATTTTGACGACGATGTACGGTGCCGTTCTTTGGGGTGTGTTTGGTGATGCAAGTTCCAAAGACTGGCTAAAATTGGGAGGTTTTGGGTGAATTCTCACTTTGTGGGCAACCGACCCTACCTAGCCCCATTTGGGGCATCAGCCACAATTGAGAGCCTGGAACTTAGGGCAACCACAAGTAACGCCTCATCCTGATGAGGCGAAGGTAAAGGTACGTACCTTGGAGCTCACCCCACGATGGAAAAGGACAGACTAGGTACGGTCGCGGCCCCACCATGTCATTGGGATCTTAGGCGCATCTAAGGTGTTCTCAAGGGACGTTTTCAGGGACAACAGTTATACGCAGTTATAGCAGACTACACGAAAAACGCTCGTCAAAATGGACCCGTACTCGACCGAAGGCGAATTGATTAATATTCACAATCATTTTCATCAGGGCCAGTATCAGGAAGTTATCGACTTCGATACCTCTTCCTTCTCCCCTGACAACGCCCTGCCCGCGCGCATCCTCGTCCTCCGGGCTCGATTGGCTCTTGGACAGGCAGAAGATGTTCTCGACGATGTGAAAGGCGAGTCGGAGCCCGAGCTTCAGGCCTTGGGTGCTCTTGCTGAGTTCAACTTGGGCAAGGCCGATTCTGCTGTCCAGACGATCGAGAAGCTGGCCTCTTCAGCTGCCGACAACACGACAGTACAGGTTATTGGAGGAACAGTTCTCCAAGCTGCCGGAAAATCCGATGAGGCTCTTGCTCTTCTCGCTCAACATCAGGGAAGCCGTAAGAGAACCCAGAGGTCGAATTATGCTTGGAATGTTGCTGACCGCTATTATTCAGTTGATGCTGTCGCCCTCATCGTTCAAATTCACCTGCAACAAAACCGAACCGACCTCGCTCTTAAAGAAGTCTCTGCCGCACGACGATGGGCTCAAGATAGTCTCTTGGTTAACTTGGCAGAGTCATGGGTTGCATTAAGAGTCGTAAGTATTGATGGATGTCAGAAAATGCATGCACTAAGACGATGTAGGGTGGTGAGAAGTATCAGCAGGCGTTCTACGTCTTTGAGGAGCTCGCTCAAGCTCCCTCGACCTCATCAATTCGAAGTCTTGTTTCGCAAGCTGTCTGTGAACTGCACCTCGGTCGAACTGAAGAAGCCCAGGCCGCTCTTGAACAAGCCCTAGAGAAGGACGCGAACAACGCCGACGCCATTGCGAACTTTCTCGTTCTTAACGTTATCTCGGGCAGCCAGTCCGATGAACTTACACAGTAAGTCCAGTTCTTCATTTTGAAACAAGATTTATGCTCACATTGAATAGAAAACTCAAGAGCGTTAAGCCTGACCACCAGTTCTTGGCCGATTTGGAGGAAAGGAGCGCCCTATTTGATAAGGCTGCTACAAAGTACAGCCCAAAGGTGTCAGCATAGTTTGATCCAGATGTATGAATTGCTAGATTTAATGACAGGCGCATGGTTGGTAGAGGATTGAACTCCCTTAGCGACGGGTTCTTGTGATGTTATCTACGTATTGTAGCGTTTTAACCGATACAGTACATCTGAGTTACAGAAAACACAACGAGAAGTTCAGGACTATAGAAATATATCAAAAATTTTGACTGCATAATACTATGGATCTTGGCCCAGCAGCATGGATGGCCACATATGTGCAGGCTCGTTTAACCTCTTGAGCGGACTGTTCAAGCAGAACACTTGCTGGGTACAGGGTGAGTAGTTTATCCAGGCTCGCAAGCACTGACACCCACTTCACAAAGCCAACTTCTTGATACGAGCCGCTTATTCAAAAGGTTTTCATTCCTAGATAAGCGGCGGCGGCCATTATAATCATTCTCTAAATTGCCAAGTCTCAGGCATGTATTATGAATTATATCGTCACGAGACCCTGATGGCGGATACAAGTCTTTCATATTGCTAGATCCTGCTCAGCTGATTGCATCCCAGGGGCGAATTGTGCTGCTGCGACATCTTCGGAATGCACGAGAGGATAATGTACTCGGGTGAGCAGGCGTGTCACCTCGATCAAAGATTCAGAAACCAGAACATCCATGTCATTAAAGAGGTCCATTCTTTCTGTCGCCGTCAATCCTATAACCCCGTGATAAAAAGAGAAGTTTCATGTACCCATCATATCATAAAGCGTCGTGACGGCCCACACGAACCTCCCGAATTTCCCAGCCAAGATATCATCATTCGCTAACGCTCGACTCGGCTCTGAAGCCCTCTTACAAAACTTTTCGTCTAAGCATTGGACGTAATTGCTCATTTCTTCTTGTTGGGGAACTTGGGAGCGCCAATGTCGCTGCCTCGCAGCTTAACATTGAGTACCCGCTCCATAGCGGCAAGCACCTTCTGGTCGGGGGTGGCAGTGCCTCGCTCGAAATCGGCAACAATGGCTTGGGTGGTGTTGCATCGGGTAGCAAGATCCTTCTGGGTCATCTTAGGCTCAATTTGCTGGCGGGCCTTGGAGATAACATCGCCGACAGTCTTGCCAACAGTGTTGGGCTTAATGATGTCGTCGGAGCGGTCGACCTTTGTCAAGCGCTGACCCTCTGGTGCGGAACCCTGCGAAATGGTTAATGTGTGCTACATAGGGAGGAAATGTTGCACATACGGCATTGGCAGAAGCGTACTTCTTCTCGGTAGTGAGACCACCAGCTCGTTGAGCAGCGTTAAGAGCAGCCTTGCCTCGAACAACAGTCTCTCGCTGGGCGGCGCCAGAGCCACGGGTGCGGCTACCGATCTTGGTAGTAGAGTCCCAGTCATCCATTTTGAAAGTATGAGAGTATTTCGAAAAGACTATGTGTGCTTGAAAGCGAGCCGTGAAGTGATGCTCTTGATGTTTTGTTGAGTGAGAATGAAATATAGATCAAGCTGAAGTTCTGGGCGACAAAGAATTTATGGGGAAGAGTGAATGGAATGGACAGAGGGGTTTAGGCTTGGGTTCGGGTCACTGAGTCAATCGGCGGGGGGGCTATAATTGACACAGTGCATCGGTGGCCTCTCTCATGCGCCTCGTTGACCCGGCGGTAAGGCTGCCTCGAACTTGGTTGCAAGATGCTGGAGATAACAGTGCCTACATAGTATGTGTGCGAATTTTCCCTCGCACCGCCACTGCTGGCTCATATGTCGCCTCATCTCAGCCCATAGAAGGTGCTAGACTCTTTGGATGGGACCCTTTCCGCAAGGGCTAGAGACGGGGCACGGAGACGCCTATCAGTCAAGCAGCCAAAAACAGCTAATTCAGTCCTCAGGAGGTTCATCGAAAAAGTTGCTCAATTACTTTTGTCATACGCATATTTAATGTTCCAGGTTTTCTTACCTCTCTAGTGCCATTGCTGACGGTATCAAGTCCGGCCTGACTCTCACTCAGTGAGAAAGGCTCAATGACGACAAAGCGGGACCCTACGTGCCTGACAAGTGACGTGCTTTCGTGTTCATGCTCATCGTACACATTTTAATAAAGATCATATCGCTCTTAGGCTAATGATGACTAATGGCAGATTAGTCCTTGAAGCTCAGACGCTCACTGGTTGTAGTGTAAATGAAGTGTCCATCCCATGAAGTCAACTACAGTACCTTGATGGACAAATTTAACCTCGGATTTGCGTAGTAGTTGTTGAGACAGAGACCCCGAAGCCTTCTTCTCCTCTCCTCTTATGTTCCTCTCGCCTTGTTAGACTGAGGGAATCCTATCTTACGGCTTCTCAACAGAGATTCACGACCCTTCGTTTGCCTATGGACGGCTTGTCTGCGGACTCGCCGTTTCTGTCGGCTGTCCTCGCTGCAGACTTTGCTGATCGATTCTTCGAGGGATGGCGGGACATTGTTACCATCTCAATTTCAATTTGGACATATTTTTTGCAAGGAGGCTCAATGTTTTGCTTACCCTAGGCTTTGTCATTTGGAAGCATCCTTCTGTGATTGCTTCACCTTTAAATCACATCAAATCGAGGTATATCGCAGATGTCGATTTTGGTATCTGTGTGAAAATTTTCGATGGGTATCTTATCTTAAGATGTGCATTGTCTCCAAAGGCCGATACGTCTACCAGTACTGCTCAACCGCTGTTTGTTCCTAGTCGCACAACTCACCACAGGCCGTACCCTAAGAAACAATCGTTTTCTTATTAAAACCTTATGGTTGGCATCCCGATAGGGTCCTCGAGAAACGCCAATGGTATGATATCTGCAGATATCCATGGTTCAAGGACTTGGTTCTCGTGCTTGTTCGGATCGAGAGCTTGGTTCAATGTTAACCCTGTTGATCACTTTGAACGCAAACATTCAGACAATGGCTTGCGCGGAAAGTTGGATGCTTATCTGGAGTCTGAGGTTTGTGCCATTGCGTCACCTTCGTCGAACTGAAACTGACTGACGTAGGGTATTGATCCTTTGCGATACCCCTATGCCTATCTTTAACTGCTGCACAGTTTCCGGGCTTTCACTTTAGTCCAGCATCCTTCTGGTTCCTCTACTCACCCGATAAAATTTTTTGGAGTAACCATCCTAGAGACGAATAATGTCTTCGGAGAGAGACATCCGTATTTTCTCATGAGAGAGTTCCAGGCAGAAGCAAACCATATTCAAGACGAGAACCAAGAGGATCAAATGCTTCAACGTACTCAAGTAAAGATAAATCGGAAAAGAGGCTTCAAGTTTCGCCTTTCTACTTGCGCAAGGGGTCATATTTTATACTTGCGAAAGATCCGCTTGGGTCTGGAATGGAAGGGTTTCGAGGACTCGATATCTCTATCACTCTCTCGTCGTCCAAGTACCACCCGAAGCTTGTTGCAAAATTGTTCTCTGACGGCGAAGCTATCGATTCTTACAGAATGAACGTTTTAAGAAAGACTGGGTTCATCTTCAGCTGGCTTTGTTCAGTTCTGACCGTCTTGCCTCGATTCATGAAGCAATCGGCTGTCCTATCCTACAAGCATAATCTTCATTTCTGGTATAGACCTGAACCTCTTAGGGACAGCATAGGACGTTCAGCGAACTGGATCGAGAAGTCGCTCGAAGGGGCCTTTCGCAAATACCTAAGGCATCTTGTCCAACAATCAACCGCCGCGATTGCTATTCGATACATGTCTGGTGGTGTTACTGAAGCTATTGAAGAGACCTTCATGTCGCCCTCGGCATTCGACTCCGGAGAACTTGCCAGAGAGATCAAAATCAGAGTGTTGAGGCCGCTTTTCTATTCACGCTTTGTTTATTATGCACACGATTCTGAGGCCATCTTCTGTGAGATGGCTGAAAGCTGTACCTTCTGGACTGACAATCCGGAACAGCTGACAAGTGAATTTTTGAAGAAAAGGTCTGCACCTCTTCGTGCTTCAAACTTGCCCGACTATATATGCTTTCAGCTTATCAAAAGCTTAAGACGCCGACCAGATAGGATCGAGAGACCATTAACGTCTACCGATGAACAGTCGAAACAGTCATCTTCGGTTAAGGGCATTGATACGGGAATTTCGAATTTTATCGATGGACGCCTTTGTCCTTGAACAAGAAGATACAAAGCTCAAAAATGCGTACATAAGGGCTGTTATTCGTCTCTTTGTGGCTGATCGCCTTGCCATGAGAAGTATCGGCCTACTTGGCATGATGGAGCTTGTGATGAGAACAGTTGCCTCATGGGTTCTAGCGTCACTCATTATCCAGGCCATTCTGAGCTTCTCATGATGGACATTTTCTTGGTTGGTCAGACGTATGCGAAGCAGCCATCCCTCATGAGGTGTCGAAAAAGAGAGAAACGGGTCACAAGGTCGTTCGTCATTGACGACTCGACGTCCTCCCCCGGAATACATTCGAAATAACCGATGTCGATACGTTTGATACGATTCAAAACAGGCTAAGCCAGCAATTCGAGATAATTCAAGCTGACCAATCAGCATCACGAATCCTCATGTCCCAGGCGTTGAGCTCTCCACTGCCCCGCGATTCTCATCATAATGGAATTCTGGTTAAGCTGTCAGGTCAAGTGGGAAATCGAAGAGCCTCTGAAATATTTGAGAAATCCTTGCTGTCAGAGTGTCAATGCAGCTCTAACCAGTATTAGCGTTACTCACTCCTGCAGAAACTCGGCATATTTCAAATTGTCTCAATTCCAAATACCATAGGCATGAAGCCCCGCTCTTGTTTCGTCTCCATGCAGACCACTCCATGAAGAATGACAAATATCTCTGTCAACGTCACACAGCACTTTGTAAACGTGCCAGGGGCGTCCGATGAACTAAGGCTGACGATGGGACTCACCAATAGGATAGCGCTGCCTATCGAAAATGATCCGACAGCCTGAGTATCTGGAATTGAGTTATGGTCTATTCAGAGAATCTGAGTACCTGAGTTGAGAATTGTCAGGCCAAAATCAGACTAACACGAGAAGGATGCAACACCTCTCAATGGCTTAGCGCCAATATCATACCTCACCAACATGAAGCTGTACACAAATAATCGAAACATGCAGCTCCAGTTTACGCCCGTCATTCCTAGTTCGACAACGCATCCCTCAACTCTGAAGATCATCTTCAACGTCATCCAATCACCGCCCCACCACCTGAATTCCCGATCCACGCTCATCGTGGTACTGTGCTGTTTGTTACTCCCAACACTCCCCATCACTGACAAGACTTCGGGATTTTCCTTTACCCCGCTATGGCCCCTCATGGAGCTTTCGAGAGCTTCTTTCGAGCTTTAAAAGCTCTCCTTCCCCCGTTCTAGAGGGTTATTTCAGTTCAAACATCAATCCTCGACTTCATACAATACATAACTTGTTAATACACTCTCAAACGACCACAATGCCTCTTTCTGGACATTGCCTTTGCAAAGCCGTCACTTACAAGGTTGACGATGAGCCTCTTCTAGTTGGCTACGATCACTGTGACGACTGCCAGCGCCAGAGTGGTTCTACCTACTGTACGCCTCTGCTCCGCGAGCCAACAATTCTTGAATAGTCAGACTAACACACTATAGCTCTCGTGGCTGTTGTCAAGAAGGACAAGCTCACCATCAACGGCCCCGTCAAGACCTACTCTGGCAGCAAGGGCTCTTCCGGCAACATTGTCCACCGTCTATTCTGCTCCGAGTGCGGCTCTCCCATCGCCCACGACCCTGATACCGCTCCTGAGATCATTGCCCTCAAGGCCGGCACTCTCGACACTGAGATAAAGAAGAACCTCAAGCCTGTAGGTGTAACCGAGTTATGTCAATGTTAATAGTAACTAACATTGACGCTAGGATACTGAGATCTGGACCGTCAGCAAGCTGCCCTTCTGCCAGGAGCACCTTGCTAAACCCTTCTCCCATATGCCCGAGTAAAGAACAGACGGTTGGAAGGATATAATAAATGATGAGTTGACGAGGTGTAGAGAAAGGCCAACCGCCTGTAAAGAATTTACAAAATAATGCAAATATCTAAATATCTTGTCTTCCTATTATGGATCCTTTGTTATCAAGTGCATGTGGAACAATGGATAAATATTTAACATTACGGTTTTCCCTTTGCACTAAAATCGTTTCGCCGTCTGTCCAGAGTTATTGTTGATACTTCTAGGGC
>PVQA01001066.1:0-32959 GCA_002980515.1 Fusarium burgessii | reverse complement strand
TTTTTTTTTTTTTTTTTGGTTATTACTAAGGTAGGTTAAAGATATAAGATCGTTTCTTAGCACCTGAGGGCATGATATGATATGATACAAGTTGCAAGATGGAATCATGGGTTTGTTACAAGGATAACTAATTAATTCGTTCTTCGCCGTGGAAACAATCTATCTGCGATCAAATTTACGTAAATGCTTTTTATCCTTCCATAACTCATTTAACATTAGATCATTATAATCTACACCCTCATACAAGCGCTAAACCCGCAAATACCACCATCATGACCATCGTGATAGCGGGCTTCTCATGCCTGGCTGCATCAGCTTTAGGAAATTCCTTTTGTACACGGCCGGTTTCGCTGGCCTGTACCGTGAAGCAACTCGCCGTGCCGCAGTCATATCCATCTGGACAGCATCCAGCCACAGGGCCAGCATCTCTACCACAGAGGAACCAGCCCTCTGCGCAAGTTGATGAAGGCCATGGAGCAGGAGGGGCGTCGGTTGCAAGGATGACGACAGTTGCACCGTCTGAGACTATGGTTGTCGAAGGAGCAGGGCAATCGTGGATATCGCAGTTTCGGCCTGTTCGACAACAGCCACCGCCGTGAGTGGCGAGACAGCCGTAGAAGCCTGTGGGACAGCCTGTTTGGGTCTCTCCACCATCGCTTGATGTTACCGAGGTGCCGGTCGGACGGTAGGGAGCGATGCCAGTGGCCGAGCCTGTAGCTGTAGCAGTCGCGATCACAGTACTATCTTCTGTCTCAGATTCGGATTCGGCGGTGGTTTCAGCTTCGGAAGCCGTCGTAGGCTCTGCAGTTGTCTCGACCTTTGTTTCTGTCTCGGTAGTAGGTTCGACGGTGGGTTCATCTGCCCTTGTTTCCTGAGAAGTTGTGAGGATTGTGGTTTGATCTTGAGTGATACTTTGGGTTGTTCTCGTCTGTGTAGCAACAGCACTCGGCACACCTGACTATGGTCAATATTGGTTACCGAAGGGTTGCAGAGATGCACTTACATCCGAGTCCTTGACAAACATATCCCGGAATACAGCATCCTCCGCCAAGCTCTGCAGAGCAGCTCGTAGCTCCATCAGGACATGCTCCAACCCCTCCACCGCATGATGCACCGTCAGGACAGCACGCGATGCCTCCCGCCACAGCATTTCCGACGTCCGCGCAATACGTTCCTTCTTGACAGCACTTGACTTCGGAGTCAATGTCAGAGCAGCTATTCATTCCCTCAGGACAAGACGACCTCCTCTGCAGTAGCGCCAATGCCTCTGCGGCTCGACGCAGGAGGCTTTCGCGAGATTCGTCGCTATGAGGGGCAAATGCTGGGCGGTAGAAGCGCTCTGTACCATTGAAGTTCAGGAGTTCGTCATCTTGCTCGTCAAGAAATGATATGGCAGCGGCGGCAGCTTCGCGGGGAGAAAGAACTTGCAGTGGTGCGAATGCAAGATGCTCCCGGAGGAGCTTGTCGTTCGAACCAGGTGCGACTTTTCGAATGGCTATTGGTGAACCCGATTCGGCGTGAGCTTGAGGAGGAAGCAATGCGGTGAGAGACAACAGAACAGTAGATATGGATCGCATTGTCGTATACCGAGTTAGATGAAGAATGTTCGGGTCTCAGATTGTGTTGCGTTCAACTATTGTCGGGCTTATAGAATTACAAGCGACGGCGGTGAAATGATCGGGGATGGATATTATGAGCATTTACACCGCCACACAGTACTCAAAAAAATGTCGATGTTCAGATTCAAGAGCGTCAGAAAATGCCACTTGGGTATTGTTCAAATTATAAGGTACAAGTTAAACAAGACAGGTTGTGATGCCGTCGATGGTATGGCAATGACAACTCAGTCTTGTTAGGCAGCTTGTAAACAATTAATTGGGTGGCTGGGAGACGGTTGGGTGAAGATATGACGGGGCCACAGGATGGCTCTATCGCTAGGTCGACAGATCCAGACGCGTGCCCCAATACTCAGTGAGATCAGTGAATCTAGGAAGACTATGAATCATTTGTAGCTTTAATATAAAGTGGAAAGATATTTCAATGTTTGTAGGGAGTCGTCATGATGGCATGTGGCATGGTGCAACGTCATGTAGGGTCTCGCAAGCTAACCTTATGAGGCGTCTTCCAACAACCAATGATGAGCTGATTGATTTTGGCGCTCTAAAATTGCTGAGTAGGTATCGTTGGTTTTTTCTTTCTCTGTTTCGTCTAGTATACATCGTGATGGTACGTGATTTTGTATGCTCCCTAATGCCTAATATCCAAAAAGCGCCACCCAAATGCATTGTGTTATACATAAGTTGTTACAGAAGTGGAACTGAGACCAAGTTCAGTGTTCTTAAAACACCAAGTCGTCGGATTCTTTGAGCTTTTGATCTTCAGGTTGGTTTTGCTCTGGTCCTGTAGCAGCATCGACCTCCTCGGATTCCCTACCAGTCGACTGTACTTCAGAGACACCTTCACTTTCAGCTTCAACAAGCTTCGCCTCAGCATCGGTCGTCGTGACCTTGCTCTCTGCTTCATCAAATGTGGCCTGCGAACCAGCCAATTCAGCCAGGGGCTCAACTGGCTCAGATGCAACAACCACAGGTTCCTTGACAAAGGAATAGCATAAAAGCCCTGCTGCAACACTAACGTTCAAACTATCCACGCAGCTTCCTTGGACAAACCGAGGCACCGATAGCTCGTAGTCGGCAGCAACCTTGATAGGCTTTGACAGACCATAGCCCTCATTACCAAGAATCAATAGACAAGGATATTCGTTGAGTGGGCTTTGTGTCTCAATTGTGCCTGTGGACATGAATTTAGCCCCATGCTTTCGAACAAGCTTGCGATCAGGTGGCGCCACCGCAGCATATGACTTCCAGCCAGCTTTCCGAGAGTCTTGGATGAATTTCAAAGGATCATCCACCGTGAACAGTGAGATTTCCTCCACTGCCCCGGCGGCGGACTTGAGAACAACCGGTGTGAGTGTGGAAGATCCTCGATTGGTGATGCCGATAGCGTCGACGCCGAGATAACTAGCAGTGCGGATAATACCTCCCAGGTTACCTGGGTCGACAATCTCATTAAGTAACAGGACAAAAGGTTTTGGCATCACATCATTGGATCGTCGAATGAAAGTGGCCGTGCCGTTGATCGTAGCCTCTTCCTTGGTTTGGTAGTCGAGGTCCACGTGAAAGCCCAGGCGTCCAGGACTCTCTTCCAACTTGCCGAGAGACTTGATGGGAAGCTGAGGTAGAGGGGACGCTTCAAGAACGAAGCCGTTATGAGGTCGTCCCATGCTCATCTTGTCCATGATTCGTTGCTCCTCAGGAGGCACGATCGTTATGGGCACGTTGAGCTTCTGAGCCATTCGCATCAATGTAGTAGTATCCTTGTTATCTTTTCGGTTCTCACTGCCGTGGATGTAGAGGTTATATAACTTTCGTCGGTTCTGCTCAAGCACTGCTTTGACAACTGATCGACCATATAGGAACTGTGAAGCAGCGGTGGTGTATTTCAAGGTCATGGCCATCATCTCTTTCTTTTTTCCACGCTTGATATCAACATCGTCTCCCTGGTCATTCCACCGGTCTTCTAGGCCGTTGTCCTGGCGAGGGTCACCACGCTCTGAACGATCAAACCTCTGCTGCGATCCGTCAAATTGTCTATTGGACCACCCGTCTGAACGATCTGACTGACGTTCCGAACGGTCGAATCGATCAAACCTCTGTTGCGAATTTTCAGGTCGTCGTTGCAAGCGATCAAAACGACGCTCTGTGCGGTTGAATTGCTGTTTTAAATTGTTGAATCTGTCATTCGATGGCCCAGGTCGTTCATCTGGTGCATCATTATCCTTGCCTCTGGATCCAAACGCTCGCTCCCTTTGAGCTTCACGGAATGATCGTGGCCGTACAGGCTGCTGGATTTTCAGATTATCGGCCACCTCTTTGAGATCGCCATATTTCATTCGATGCACCAAACTGCGATTCCCAAATTCGTTTTCGGGGTCAGCAAATCGCCTCCTCCTGGTTCGTCGGCCCGTTCCTTGTTCTTCTCTCTCTTCTCGTGCCTTCTTTTCTTCTTCTTTCTTTCTCAACTTCTTTCTCAACTTCTGTTCCTGGCGCCAATTTCGTGTACCACTTGCTCTCGAGCCAGAATCAGTGGCTCTGGCGCTGAACTTTTCCAAAAACTCGTCTCGGCGAGGAGGCTCTTTAACATGAGTGTTGCGCCCTCCCTTTCGTCGAACAACGCTATCATAGCTGGCACTGCAGTCACGGAAGTTGTCAGAACCCTGCTGAGCTCGTTCGGACCTGACCACACCCCGGATGATGGCCGAGAGGCCCTTTGTGCGAACAAAGATGGGGGAGAAACTCCTGGTAGCGGGATGAAGTCTTGCCAATGGACGATTCAGAGCAACAACCCTCAATTGTGTAGGGCAAAGCATCGCACAATGTAGTTATCGATTATTCGGTAAGAATCTTCTTTACAGTTTGTGTTTGCGTTTGTCCTGTCTGTTATACTACAGGTTTTAGCCCACTTCGTTCAAAGATCCCATCAAGTAGAACTTTCAGTATTTTGCCCCCAAAAATATTTTTCTGCCCACTAATTAGCCACGTTAGCGGGCGGTGAGACTCGGCGGGAGTGCATTGTGAGTTATAGTGGTAGCCCAGGTTAATAGCGCCGTAACTTTAACGCGTTTGAATGCGACCGTCGCGTTTCCTGATGACAACGAAAAGTGAATTACAGCAACTTGACAACCAAAACCTCCGCTATGGCGCCTCAGCCATACCAGCGAGTTTGCCAAGTTACTCTACGCCTCGCAAAATTAAACAGCTTGCCCAGCTGTTCTTGATTTTGACTGACAAAAACCCGTAAATCAAAGATCTTGCTACACCCCGCCAGGTCTCGACCGGCACCTCCTTCGCGATCTAAGCGACGCGCCCAGCAATTTTTAGATGGACACCGATAATTCGCTCTGTGAGCCCCTCGAGGGCATAGCGAATCAAGACGATAATGCTATTGAGCGATCTCTAGAGTGGCTTCTGGCGGATATCAATGGAACAAACGGTTCTCTGCCTGCAAACGTGGAAATGGATGCTGAAACACTGCAAACGGCGCATGGAAAGACGGACGCTCGAGATGAGGACAAAGAAGAGAAAGTTCCTCAAATTGAGGGCGACTTATCGGGGATTCCTATGCGTTCTTCTCCCAGCTACAGATTCGAGGTTGCAATTCCGGAAATGCCTATTGAGAAGCGCAATGAGTACTCGGCCGTTCATAGCGATATTGTCGAGTTCACCTTTGGAGAACTCCCACCAGATCATGGCGCTATTAGCTATCATGCTGAGATTACAGATGGGCGACAAGAGTTGGTAGGTGGATAAATTTTTCTTTCAAGGCGATGCGGGCTGCCTTTGCTGCATAGCTCAGAAACGCTGTTATCCATGCGCTTGAATACCGCCCTAAGTTATTGTTCCGCAGCCTCAGAGCTCGACTTGCAAATATAATATGCGAGCTATTGATCACAGCATGCCTTATTCACTGCATAACTCGCAAACCCATCCTCCTCTATTGTGTGCCCCCCCCCTTCGGCCCCTCTTCATATATTAGGACCTTTTCTTTACCTCTAACGCCCTTGCACATTCTCTTTCTCGATACTGTCTCTTTCACTTTAACCACCAAAAACTGATTTGTCTTCAAGATATCTACTGCTGAACACGTTTCTCTTGAAAACGGAAGAACTTCCTTAGCCCGATGCACCCAAGGCCTGGGGCCACACGGACTTGACGACATGTCTACTACCCGCAAGCGAAAATACGTACCGGATGATGAGTGGGATTATGAACAGGAGTCTGTTGTTTCAGATCGCATGGAGATAGATGAGGAAGAAGATGACGAGCCCATTCAAAGAAAGCGCTCGTCTCGAAGCGTCTCCCGACGCCTTCGCTCCAGAGAGACCACCAAGCAACTTTCTCGTAGCCCTGCAATGATGGCTGACGAAGATGATCTAGAAGATCTACAACAAGAACCTTTAGGGACCACCAGATCTCTGAGAATTCGGCAGCCAAGACAAATGACTGGTATGGCCTTTAAGAACGGCATCAATAGTCAAGACCAGGACGAACTGCTTGGAGACGCCCCCCCCGCTTCATCGGGCGAGGAAGATGACGATTTTATGCCTATCGTTGTCTCCGATATTGCCCCTAAGAAAGGACGTCCCACTAGGGCCCGACAACGATCGAGGCGTCTTCAAACGATGAGCATGCGACAAAAAGCTCGATCTCAAGCAGCATTGCGCCAGAAGTCTCATGACTCAGATATTGAGTTTGAAGAACCCCGGCGTTCCTCCCGAGCGACAAGGAATACCCTAAACATGCGAGATGATCCCCAAATGGATGAGGATTCCTTCTATATTGTTGACGACAGGGTTCCAGGCGCTCCGAAGGTTATCTCAATCAGAGAAATCTTTCAGCCCCTTCCTGCCGACTCAGAGTTTGCTTCTATGCACATGGACACTTGCCACACTTGCGGTGGCTCACGACAACGGGGCCAAATGATTCACTGTCAGGGCTGCACATTGTCCTACCACAAGAACTGTCTAGGTTATCGCAGTGCTCGTGAGCACATGGTTACGAAGGTTGGTGAGGATGACTTTGTCATGCAGTGCCGACTATGTATCGGCGTCCCAAACAAAAGAGATGATGGTGCTCCCGGGTATAGCATGTGCCAGGCATGCAAATCTCCAGGTCGTAGTTGCGCTGCCTTCTCTGAAAAGAAAACATCGCGACAGGAAGAGAAGCTTCGCGAACAGAACAATGGCGTCGATCCTATAACTCATGTCCTCCCAGAACTTCTCAACAATGCTGATCTTGTCCTCTTCCGATGTGCTTCATGTCACCGAGGCTGGCACATTGATCATCTTCCGGGCGCTAGAAGCGGAACTATCGGGACAGATCTTAAGTCTGAACGCCTTAAAGACCATCAGATTGATTGGCAGTGCAAGGAGTGCGCAAACGCTAGGCACAAGATTCATCGACTCGTGGCATGGCGGCCAGTACAACGACACCTCGCCAAACAAGTTCCTCGACCGATGTATGCAGAGGTTCGAGAGGACGACAAGGAATACCTGGTCAAGTGGGAAGGTCGATCGTATGCTCACTGTGATTGGAAGCCGGGCGCATGGGTGTACGGTGTGGCAGCGTCTGCGATGCGTGTTTCCTTTGGAAAACGAGATATTGAGCAGGATCTAATGAAACTTAATGAGCAAGAAGCTATTCCAGATGAGTTTCTTATGCCGGACATTGTTCTCAACATCCGACTGAGCCCATCGACTCCAAGACCAAAGACAAAACAAGACGAGCTGCATAACTTGTCCAATGTCAGTAAGATCTTTGTCAAGTTCCAGGGTCTTGGCTATGATGACGTCGTATGGGACACGCCGCCATCAGAGGATGCAGGCGATATTTATGCTTCCTTTGTGGAGGCATACTACGAGTATGTCGAGGGCAAATACTTCAAGAGTGAATCTCAGCACAAGGTCAAAGAACGAGTCAAGGCTTACAAGGCCGAACCGTTTGAGGAGATCAACGAACAACCTGCGGGCCTCAAACGAGGGAAGCTCATGGGATACCAAATCGAGGGAGTCAATTGGTTGTTGGGGAACTATCACTCAGGCCGCAGTGTTGTCCTTGCAGATGAGATGGGCCTGGGAAAGACCGTTCAGGTTGTAGGTCTTGTGACTTCATTAGTCCAAGACAGCCCCAAGGTAAGGCACCCATCGCCTAACAAACTGAAGGCAAGCATATTGACATGACAATAGTGCTGGCCTTTTCTGATTGTTGTTCCAAATGCTACATGCCCGAATTGGCGCCGTGAATTCAAGCAGTGGGTGCCAGAGCTACGAGTCGTCGCTTATCACGGTGGAAGAGAGCCGCAGGCACTTGCTTACAAGTATGAGCTATTCCCGAACGGATCTACTGACATGAAGTCACATGTTGTGATCATGTCCTATGATTCAGCTCAGGATCCCGCCACCAGAACCCTTTTCAAGTCTATCAACTGGGCGGGGCTTGTGGTTGACGAGGGCCAGCGCTTGAAGAATGACCAGAACCTTCTATATGGCGCTCTTCAATCCATGCGAATTCCTTTCCGTCTTCTTCTTACTGGCACACCGCTCCAGAACAACAAGAGGGAACTGTTCAATCTTTTACAGTTCATCGACGAGAAGGAGAATGCCACAGAATTGGACGCAGAGTATGCGGTTCTTGACAAAGAGACGCTACCGAAGTTACACAACAAGATTCGACCATATTTTCTTCGCCGAACCAAAGCAGGCGTTCTAAAGTTTTTACCTCCTATGACACAAATCATTCTGCCGGTCACAATGACTGTGATTCAGGAGAAGCTTTCGAAGAGCATTATGGCCAAAAATCCCGAGCTAATTAAGGCCATGTTTTCTAACAGCAAAATGAACAAGAAGGAACGTGGATCTCTCAACAACATCTTGATGCAGCTACGGAAGTGCCTCTGTCACCCTTTCATGTACTCCGAAGCTATCGAGGAGCGTCACCATGACCCTTCAATCGTTCAACGCAACCTGGTCGAGGCATCATCCAAGCTTCTACTACTTCAAGTCATGCTTCCAAAACTTCAGGAGCGAGGGCATCGCGTGTTAATCTTCAGCCAGTTTCTACAACAGTTAGACATCATTGAGGATTTCCTCAATGGCTTAGGCTATGATTTCCGCCGTCTTGATGGCAGTATCAGTAGTCTAGAAAAACAGCGCCGCATAGATGCCTTCAACGCCCCTGACTCTCCCATTTTTGCTTTTCTACTTTCCACGAGAGCCGGTGGCGTTGGAATCAATCTCGCTACTGCAGATACAGTCATTATCCTGGATCCTGATTTCAACCCACACCAAGATATCCAGGCCTTGTCCCGTGCTCATAGAATCGGACAGAAGAAGAAGGTTCTTTGCTTCCAGCTTATGACTGTAGACTCGGTCGAAGAAAGAATTATGCAAATCGGTAAGAAGAAGATGGCTTTGGATCATGCTTTGATTGAAAGCATGGATGACGACGAACTTGCTGGTGATGATCTGGAGTCGATACTGAAACACGGCGCCCAAGCGTTGTTTAACGATGATTACGAAAAGAAATCCATTCACTATGACTCTGCTGCTGTTGATGCGCTTCTAGATCGAACAGACGAGACGGAAAACAAAGCTGACGATGGTGCATCCTTCTCGTACGCCAAGGTATGGTCCAACGACAAGTCCGGCTTCGAGGCCGGACTTGCTACCGAAGAGATGGCTGAGCCAGAGGCTATCAACACAAGTGTTTGGGATCGTATTCTAGCTCAACGAGAGGCAGAGGCGCAGCGGCAAGCTGAAGCCAATCGGGAGGTTCTCGGTCGCGGTGGTAGACGTCGACATGTAGGTTATTGGTTTGACGACTGCTAGACATCATCAGCTAATCACTGAACAGGCTATCAACTACAAAACGAACGCCGTAGATAACCATATCCCTGGCGATGCCGAGGGTGAGCCTTCAGACTCTTCTGATGACTTTGCCGGCGGCGACTCTGGAGAAGAGTCTGAGGAGGAAGATCCATCACTGGCAAAAGGTAAACGCCAAAAGATTTCATCTGTTCAGCAAACAACCCCGTCCACGACACAAGTGAAGAAAATAAACCGCAACAGTAAAATTAACAAGACTGCAACACAGACGCCGAAGCGGACCTCCACAGCCTCCAAACTTCCAACTCCCGTAACGCAAAACCGCAGCAAGTTATCAGTGACCAGTACAAAACCGGTCGCAGCACCCGGCAAGAAACGCCAAACAACCACGCCAAACAAAAACAACAAAAGCAGCAGCCAACATGGAAAATCAGCAACACCCAAAACTCCAAGCAGCAAGGGAGTAGCCAAGACAAACGCTCAACGATCCCCAACTACACCACCCCGAACCCTTACCAACAAGCGAGTGGCCCAGTAAATACTGGAATGCCTCTCGACTTCACACGATACATCAAGGGTAACTACCTCTACCAGGACAAAACTACAGACTCTGTGCCACCTGGACGGGTGATTCCCACCCAACCCCATGCTCCTAATAACCAAATAGTTGACTACAGAAACATCCGCCTCTGCTCAGAAGCCGAAGTCAGAGTGGCTCTTGATTGGGTCCAACGTTCGGAACCTGAGACTGAGGTCAGGAAACAACACAAGGCGGTTCTGCTAAGCCGTCTAAGGTCGTTTACCGCCAAGGGCGGAACGCAGCACAAATGATGTTACTTTGGACATAGATAAAACTGTGGTTGCGCAGCGCAAGCAGCCGCCCTGATATAATAATTCACCGAGATTTGGTGTGAATTAAAAGTGGACAACAAGTCCTTTGCTTGACCAGGCATTTGCTTTATGCTTGTTTGTATGCTAGGAGGCATCATGCACGCGGAACTGGGTAGTGAAGGAGGACGGCAAGCTGTCAAGCAACCTGGGAAGCGAGTAGCATGACTAACCTCCTGAGTATGCAGAGGCCAAACGATAGACAGCATAGCACAGGCCAGGTACCTAGAAATGAAAACTTTCGTAAATACGCACATGAGCTTCATCCCTCATTTAATGTTTTGGGTCAAGTGATTGATGGCAAGCAACGGCAAACCCTAGCTGCAGGTAACCGCAGTCACGGCATATATGCCTTGTCAAGCACTTCCCAACGTTGAAAGCAAACATCTTATGGCAATGAACGTATTCTCAAGTATGAGATATAGACAAGCCTCCTAAACCATCTGGCCGAGATTAATCACATATCCCCATCCTCTTGCCTATACCGTGTACTCGAGCTGCCCAGTACTCCACATCGTCTTGTTGAACACAGGCGCTGTTCTCCGTTTGCTGTTTGCCAGCGCACGTCTCCAAGTTATATCCCGTCTTCCGCTACCCGTCTCCCAGTCCCTAGCCGCTTGATAGGCCGGGCGACGGTGCTCCTGGGGCAATATAGCCATCGATTGCTGTACCGCTTAAATCGTTTTGGAAGATACTACCTATACCAATACAAATTCTAGTTTCTATCATCCCCGAAAAAACATCAGTCCAATTCGACTTTCCACCAAATCATAAATATCCTTCTCTTCAATACATTGTCAAAGGGCCTAGTGTCCGTCGCTTTGCTCAGGTTCCCTCCCAGTACAACCACTCTTTATCTCTCCACGATATGAATCGTCCCAGTTCTATGGAGTTGTCTCAGCATTCCTTCAGCAACCATTCTCATGCGGTTGGTGGAAACGGATATCCTGTTCAGCCGTCTTATGGAGGATGGCAACAGATCTCCCAGGTCTGCCAGCCTTCTGCTCCGCGTAGCATGAAATCTGGCAATTGGCGAGGTTCCCAGCCATCTTCTCATCCTATGAGCAGCATTGTCACTGGCACCAACTACTCACTCACGGGCTCTCCTTCTCATCCTTCTCCTTCTAACGGCAACGGTGGACCTGTCAGCATCTCCGATTGCCTTAACGGCTATGCGTACTGCGTCAAGCGGCCTGACGGTCGATACGCCAGACTTGTTCCCGCGGACATGCTCCCCGCCCTCAACGAGCTACCAGCAACCCAGGCAAGCGCCCAGGGCATGGTTCTCCTCCCTGACTTACACATGCAGCCACCTCAAGGGGTTGCTGGAATGAATCAGCCTGTCACTTTCAAGGTAAGTTAGTTGATCATGATGTACAAAGGTATAGGAAGCTGAGTGTATAGGCTCCAAGTGGCCCAGCATCTGATATCCTACAGGTAATCAGCCTCTGGCCGTATTTTATTACTTTCTGTATGCTTGTTCTTTTTTTTTGGTTCGAGACTAACATTGTCTTATAGACCAGGATTGATCGCATCGTTGCAACGTCACCCGCCCAGCAACGTAGAACCAAGATCTACTGTGACAAATGGATCCATGACGGAACTTGCGCCTTTACTCAGCAGGGCTGCAAGTACAAGCATGAGATGCCCTTTGACAAAGCCACGCAACAATCTTTGGGCTTGTTTCACGGTTTCCCCAAGTGGTGGCGAGATCTTCAGGAAGAGCTTCAGAAGAACCGCGATCGAGACTCGCCGACAAGTCGCAGCCGAGCTATCAATCAGCCAGACTGGCGAAGTGATGTCAACGACGATACCCCTCACTCCCCTACAGCCCTGGCTCCCATCGGCGCTGAGAGAAATCAGAAGCCTAGTAAGGGGAATCGCCTCTCTCAGACCCACGAAGGGCTGGCCACTGCCGCTGCCTTTGAGAAACCCTCACGAACAGGATCTGAGACTGATTGGCCCCTGAGTCCGCCAATATCTCAAAGTTGGAACGGATCTTCGCATCTCTCCTCTTCCCGCTCAGTTGACCTTGTTTGTCTTCGCCAGTGACCGTTTGTGGACAAACAACCTATCACCTATACGAATACAAAGAAACGGAATATGTCAATAAGACTTCAAACAAGGATCAATGGATTAGAATGACAAGCACTAGGAGTGCTTCCTCCGCTCTTTTTTTATGTACTTGCTGGAATTTGTGGGTGTACATGGCTCATATTCAAAAGCTGTTCGGTTGATGTGTCCCGTAACTTAGATATTACTCTCTTTTTTGTTTCTTCATGCCATATTAGATACGAACCCCAACTCTAGCATGCTCTCTGAAAGACAACATCGGGGGCGAGGGACGATGTGTTGAGATTTGCTTAGTAGATAGCTGAATGATCTATCTAGTTTTTTGGTCACTAGCCAATTGTGTTTTATGAGAAGTCATTCTCATATGGGGTTACATAGGGTTTAGCGAGCTGGCCACACGGTTCAGATTTCGGGCAGGATCTGGCTGTGACGTGGAGTGGCTGCATGCCTTTTTATTTGGGCTTGAATTAACGTTGTGCTTGACCACGCGAAACTAGTGCTTGTGTAAAATGAGGTCTAAAATTTGCAAGTTGAGCAAGTGGGCGAAATCAGTATGAAGTGGGTAGTGTAAACGACGTTTAGACCGAAATCTATATCTGAGATGGCCTCATTGATTTTCGTGCTAGTATATGGAATAGGATTCCAAAAATTAACTGATTGATACAATCCTGAGTTTGTAAGACGAATGAATTTATCCAATCTCCAACCCTCAACCACCACTTGAACCTGGTGGAGGGGCAGCTCCTTATCTCGATCCGCTAGACGATAAGCTCCTTCGGTTAATTCCCGGACCTACAACGTCACCACCCCTCTAATACGAGAGCTGTGCTCATGAGTGTTGCCTTGTGAGCTTGGAGGGCAACAGCAAACTTGATGTTTTCAAGTTTGATTCCTCGTACTTCAATACGGACCGGATATTTACAATCCAATTTCTTCGTTGTTGCTTTGAGTTTTTGACAAGCATGACAAGGAGAAGTGCATTGTGATATTATCATCAACTCAAACTCCACATTTGACCTTCATAACCAGCGCTACATTGAGAGTCAGCTTGAGTATTCATAGCCCACCTCATAATGGACACCGTGGCGGCTGTTCTAGCTGCCTTCACGCCTACTCAGGCCGCCTCTCATTCCGTCAAGAAGTATGACACAGCTATTAGAGACCATGTCGCAGCTGTAAGGTCGCTAGTCGCCAACCAGCGGGAAGTCATCAGTGCTAATGCTAGCCAAATCCTACAAGTACATCTCACGATATCTTTGTTTAACTCTTACAGCTAACAACCTCAGAATATTGACCCTTCGATCGACTCGATCGCATTCCAAGCCATCCTCCTTCTTTCACTACAAACCTCGACCTCTCCGCCTGACATCGAACGGAGCACACTCCTGGACGAGATCCTTCGATTCCTTCTCAACTTCAACCCTCTTCAAATACGTTACGTGGGCTCTGAGTTTCGAAAACTGCTTGACCATGTCGCAGCAGGCACATTGTTTACAGTATGGGCCATCCCACATGCAGATCCGTAACATTTCAAGGTGTTAACCATCATACTAGACAGGTGTTACTGTAGAGGCTTTAGCTACCGCCTTATTGCGACTCGATCCTACAGGAAGCATGTTCACATCTACCCATTTGACAATGATCAAGATCGCTTATTCAGCATCCTGGATTGAGCCCGCTCTCAAGGTTCTCGATTGTGATCTTACGTTCTACCCTGGCATGGCGGGCCAGAAGGATGCCAAACTTCTTTGTGATAGTAGCCTACATCCCGCTTCCTTCATTTCAGTTGATACAGGTCTGACCGGGGATGTGAAGAGCTCTACAATCCTGGAGTACAATCATCTGGGCGCCCAATGCTACATGGCACGACGAGACTGGACCAAGGCCTATCGTGCCCTCGAACGCGTCATTACGCACCCGTCAAAAGATAAGGGTGTTACTAAAGTCATGGATGAAGCGTACAAGCGGTGGCTTCTCGTCGGGCTACTCAAGGATGGGAGAGAGCCGATCCTTCCATCATATACTGCCAATATAGCCAAGAATACCTACTCCACGCTAGGAACGCCATACAAGAATATTACCACTCAGTTCACGACCGCGAATGCGGGGCAGCTCAAAGCGGACATTGAGACCAATCGCCAGGTCTGGGAAGAAGACGGTACTTCGTCGTTGATTGCGGAGGTGGTCGCGGCGTACCCAAAGTGGCAAATCATTAACCTTCGCGACATTTATAAACAGGTGTCCATTTCTCAGGTGCGTCTATCGACACTCAGTGCCGAGACAGGCGAGATTCTCGCCGACGACGAATCTGCTACACGATTAGTTCAAGGCATGATTGATTCTGGCCTACTAAAAGGCGAACTACAACGGGGCAACAATGGAGACGAGCTCTATCTCCACTTCCACGACGATAATGAGGCGATGACGGAGACAAAGTTTGCCCAGGAGATTGCCCAGCGTTACCAAAACATCGAAAGTTTGGGTAAGCAGTACAAAGCAGCCAACGAGCGGTTGAGCAATAGCAAGGAGTACGTGAGACACGCTGTCAGGGAACAGAAGAGGGCAGATAAAGACCCTGCAGATCCTGGAGTTGGCTTCGATTCTCTAATAGAGGATGAAGACCTCATGACTGGCATTACGCCGACTGCTTAATTGACTCGCTGGGAAACGGGCAAATTGAAGCAGACCCAAGGCGGGAATGAGGCCACAACCAGTTCGACCAACAGCCAAAACTCCGGGAACCACTCTAAGGCAAGGTCTTCTTATGGTATATGGCTGAGTTATACGACCTATGTTTAGCCATATAAGTCTAAAAACGTGGTCTATTCCTATGGAAAGCCGTCGTAGTTCCTTCTCTATACAGGAAGTGACACGTTCACTGGCAGTTGGTCAATGATGATGCTTCGCATGAGTGACGGCAAGTGAAGACGCAGCGTATTACTTTAGAAGCATTCGGTAGTTAATCAAAAGATGACTGGCTGTGGTCAAGTACCAGTTGAGAAAGGTGTCCTGCTCCTTGGTTTTGTCTTCTTTTCCAATTTCCGCTTCCTTTTTCTCCTTTCTCAACTGTAAAGGAAACATCTCATACTCAACTTACCGTCTTCACTCCTTCGCTCTATACCCGTCCCGGTGTCTTGTCCTTCTTAATTCCCTATTCATGTTTCTCTCTGTGCGTGTTGTATAAGTCAGTCATATACCATGGGAGACCTTGCCTTAAAGGGGTTCCCGGAGTTTTGGCTGTTGATCGAACAAGTCGGATCTATTGTGGACCGTAGGTTGACTCATAATTATGCCTTCTCTACCATACTGCCTTTCGTCCACCGTAGGCTTTCTGTAGATTTCGACTCAATGGCTCATATGCTTCTTACACCATGTGCCCTTGTAAGGAACGTGTTGGGCTTCATTTCACGCACGGTAATATCTCAGTCGTCCTTGAACGTCCACTTCTCAACGTCCTTGCGAGGCTTATGTAGAAGTGAAGGCCCAGGTCGGATGACCCTCTGACCAATGCGCCCTCTCTCGCACCCCTTGTCTTTCGTTCATTTGGTATTATTGGTAACGGTTTTCGTGGATTCTTCCATTCTCATTCCGAGCGCATTGCCTTGAGAGTGCTGATCAGCTACATGGCCTCTAGCCATAGCATTCTCTTCCACCATTAATTTCTAAGAATGTCCACAGCAGCCCGAGCGTTGGGCATATCGCGTAGTGTTACTTGGACCACAGATGAAAAGATGAAGTCCATTAAGGCTGAAACATCAGGCAGAGGGAGCACAGCCATTCAGTTCATCTGAGGTCGTATGAAGCTAGTGATGTTTCTTATAAGAGAAGGGTGGTCAGTTGAGCGCAAGTCGAACAATTTGTTCTGCCTCCCTATTTATCATCGGGTGAGCGGGAAGTTATCTCGTGTAAAGCTTTGTGCTGAACCATAGCCATCACCATACCTTCAAATCTTGTGAGATTCTAGCCGATGTATCGAGTTTATGAAGAGTGTGCGAGATTGAAACTGACGCCGCACCTTCTTCCCTCTGAACCAGGGTGTCAAGAACCCTTTGGGGCACTCTCATTAAGCACTGTAGTATATTGGAGTTGGGATCTTCCCCTGTGAAAATATTCAATCCAGATTCAGAGGCGATGATTATGGACCTATGTTCTTCGAAGTGTATTATATTATCTATGCGTAAGTTTAATCGCCAATACCTCAGTGTTGAGGAAGAACCCTGTCTGGCTGGAAACTAGCCAACACAGTAATGTTTGAAAGGCTAAGTCCCCTTTGCTTTATCCGTCCGTCTATACCATGATATCCTGTTTCTTATCCATCCGCTTTGCTCAAGACAACACCTAAAATGAGTATGCTCTATACGATCATTGTCCGCTCCGTGTAATGCTGTGAACCAAATAGTCCAAAGAACCGCATCATGATTACTGTTACGGATGCTTTTGAATTTCATGTCTCGTTTCTGGAATCTGTTGTAAGAGCCTTAGCTTCCCAACTATGTTGGGATTTTGAGCGAACGAGTTTTTTCCCAGACCGAACTTCCATCAGCAGCGCCTCGAGGTGGAATTTGGGGGCAGCGTAATACCCTAAGACGAAGACCTGTGATTTCTCCTTCGATGTGTAAAGTTCGGCAACGTACTTTTAAGCTCTTGCTGAGCTTGCGGGTCATCTCTATTGGGCCTGCAGCAGCAACTCATAGCAGCATGCAGTGCGAAGGATAAAAAGGTGAAGATGGCAGCTATCCACATAAAGGCAAACATCTTGATACCAATGTTCGCCCTTATATTGAGTTGGTCCTGTGCCGTGAGCGCGACCTTCGCAGCAACGCTAATGGTGGTTGCTATAATAGCTGCGAGTCCAACAAGAACCATTGCGCAGAAAGAGAGAACAGTGAGAGGCAGACTCCACCAACGGGTACGAATGACGAGTGGGCTTGCCAGCATAAGGACAAAGTTAACGCATATGCCGGCCATGAAACACCCATACATGATTCTGGAACCGATCTTGAGGAGATTGAGGACGGTTACGGCCTGAGCAGGGAGTGCGATCTGAGCACCAGCAAGCAGTTCGCTAACAAGAATCTCCACGGGGTTGAACCAGTACCATGCTTTAGGCTCAGAGCAGTAAGTGACGCCTCTGGTTTGTGTTGTTAGCTATCGTGTGTCATGAGAGAAGTAGGCAAGCATACTCATCATTGTAACCTTCGCAAAAGTTCCATAATCCGACCTGGTAAAAATCGTGGAGCCCTAGACTCCGTGCAACAGAGTTGAGAAGCTGTGAATTGTCGACCGAGATAGGGATGACTTGAGAAACATCGAGTTGAAAAAAGTAAATGTCATTTAAAGTCGAATTGATATGGGTGTTGCCAATGATAACCAGAATCAAGAAAGGAATCGACAAGAAGAAGAATGCACTGGCAACGCATGCAGTGTTTCGCCTATGATTGTTGGCCATTGTCGAAACTGCAATTATGCGGCAGAATAATAAATAATCGACTTGGAAGTCGGTGATAGACACTCCGGAATCGGGAGTGAGCCACCAAAGGGCTCGTTCGCTCGATGATGATACCTTCTAGTTGCTTGCTGTGCTGTTAAACTCCAGTAATAAAACAATGAACCGAACAGAAAGATAAAATGAAACGATGATGATTGCGTAGTGGTTGAATGTTATCAACACAATCCACCAAAAAAGAACAAAAGAAACAAATGGAGATGCGAAAAGCTTCGCACTCTGGAGAACAAAAGACCTAGCGACGGGGATAGAGAAGAAGGTGAGGTGCAGTAGAGAATTGCGTGTCGTTGTAAAGTGGGCCAGCAAAATGATCCACGCCAGCTATTCTCCGTACTTGGATGAGCAAGGAGCGACCGCTTTCACGGCGATAGTGGAGCAATCGTCATGATGAAGGGAAAATCCCAATTCCAAGGATCTTGCCAGAAGGCATGCAATCCATGATCAAAGAGGCGCCTAAAGGGTCCATCAGTGGAGAGTTTTGTGCTCCTAGTGGAAAGGCCCCATGTAAATACGGCCTCTAGGGAGCGACATTGCAGCGGCAAAGGGGAGGCTTAGGGTCCGGGGGTCATTAGACTAAAAGGGGTATCAGAACCTGGAAAAGCTGAGCGAATGGATCATTCATTCGTCTATTGACGCTGGATGAAGAACCTGGACAGCCGCCCGTATTATGATACAGTAGTACCTGGGTATGGACCCAACTATAGGAGGCTGCGAGCCTATAAACTAAATCACAGTTCTGAGAGAGAATACGCCTATGTAGGCGCCCGAGCAAATAAATGTCTTGAAATTATGACTAAAACAAAAGGTGCCATGCCACTATTGCCGGTTATTGGTGCTTGGCTTTCGTTTTTGTTTTCTGGTATCCAACCCAATCCAATTCTACTCTAGCTCCAAACTACCGAGCTTCAGGTGAAGAAAAGGAAGTGATGTGCCGCGTTACCGGCTGGGTCTCAGCTGCGGCCCAATATGATGACGCGTTTCACCACCATGAGCAAAAGTCATGAACAACAAGCGCTGTGGTTACGATTACTCGCTCGGATTTTCGGGTATTTTGACAATCATTAGCGCCACGGAAACAGTCAAAACCTTAGTATGACTTTTAGGTCTATTTTTGCGGCTCAACATTGGCCAATTGGTATTGTCAATTCCTGCCGCTATTACCGCTTGGACAGTTAGACTACCCTTTTTTTTTCCCACAGACACATGTCATTATGTCACCGCGGGTGAGGCCGCATCATCAATACAGCACTAACAGCCAACCTAAGGTACGATAGCTGAATAGGTACCTAGCCAAGCTTTTCCCATTGAACTTTTTTACTCTCATGACAAGCAAACGACCAAGTAACGACATACCATCATCATACATACAGCGGTTCTCCTTTTTTTTCTTGGATCCTTTCTTTTCATCTCTTTTCATTTGTAATTTCGTCTAAAGCTAGGATACTCTTGACTAAGAAGCCAAGCAAGGCAGTGCACAAAGAAGGTTTCCCATCCACCACACCTATCATATCCTTCCTCGAGGCTTTCCCTTCCTATATCCACTTCATCTCGCCGATCTGTCGATACACACGAAAAGTGGCTCCTGATATTGGTCTTTAGTTTCTCAAGCAGGGATCATAGGCAGGGCTACGCAAGTCGTTGTGGATCACACTAAGTCAGATCTTGTCCTACCTTAGTTATCTGGCGGTGCAAGAGTACGACTCACTTTTATTTCTTCTTTTTCTTCGGCCTGCATTGCCTGCAAGCACTCTTGTACCACGTTTATAACAACGCGGCCTCGGCTGCGATAGGTGGAACTCGAGCTTCAGGTGTAAAGCTTGTTGCGACTAAGCGAGCTCCATACTCCCTTCTATCGTCCTTCCAACTTATCCTTCGCCTCACCAGAGATATCCTCGCCTGCAACAGCTTCTTCAGGACCAGTTGCCCCTCATGAAGCTCTACAGCTCAATTCTGGCGGCTCTAGCTCTAGCTTCTAGTTATGCAGCCGCTCAGACAGTCGATTTATCAGCTACTTCAGATCTCACCTTCATTGGAGGTACACGAACACAAAAGATTACACGCCAAACCGGTCCTCCCACAGGCGCATATTCCTCCTATGCCTCTAAGATCACACTAAAGGGCTCCAGCGACACCGAGTCGAACGACCTCACGAGTACTTTCACCGGTCTTTTCCCTACCGATGCCACAGACAGCACCACCATCACCAGCAACCTGACCGAGACCGGCACAGGAACCGCCACGACAAATGGTACCTCGACTGCCACGACGAAAGCAAAGCCTACAAACACACAGCCCTGCAACAATTATGTCGAGCTATGCCAGCGCAAGTATGGCAATATCACAATGGTTGGCTGCCATAACTCACCCTTCGTAAGACCGGGTAACTCTGGTTCCAACCAGGAGCTTGAGGTTGAGACACAGCTCAACGATGGTATTCGCTTTCTACAGGCCCAGATTCAATTCCCAAGCAACTCATCAGTGCCACACTTTTGCCATTCAACCTGCGATCTTCTCGACGCTGGCCCCATCACCGACTGGCTCACCAGAGTACGAAAGTGGGTTGACAACCACCCGTACGATGTTGTCACCATTCTTCTCGGAAATGGAAACTACTCTCACCCTGACCTTTACGTACCATATATCAGAGAGACTGGCATCTTGAAATATGTCTACCAAGCGCCTTACCTCCCGATGGCCCTTGACGATTGGCCGACTCTGGAAGACTTGATCATCCGCGGCAAGCGAGTTATCATGTTCATCGACTACGTGTCGGACCAGAAGAAGTATCCCTGGCTTCTCGATGAGTTCACGCAGATGTGGGAGACCCCCTTTGATCCTCTGGATCGCGACTTCCCCTGCACTGTCCAGCGACCCCCTGACTTGAGTGAGAAAGCAGCAAAGAACCGCCTGTACCTCATGAACCACAACCTCAACGCTGAGTTCAACGTCTTCGGCACTGAAATCCTGGTCCCAGCTGTGGCACTGCTTAATGAGACTAACAACGTGACGGGCTACGGCAGCTTGGGTGTTGCGGCCAACAACTGCCGTTCTGACTGGGGTCGAGCTCCCAATATCCTCAACGTGGATTACTATAATTACGGTGGCTTCCCTGGCTCTGTCTTTGAGGTTGCTGCACAGATGAACAATGTTACATATAACCGCGACAGTTGTTGCGGCACCACAAGCCTAGCCCCCCATACATACCAAACTGCGTCCATGACAGCTCTGGTGGCTGCATTAATGTCAACATATCTTATGTTTTAGGCATCAACGTGGAAATAGATGACAGCATTTGTTATTGATTTTGTTGGCATGGGAATAGAAGCGAATTGATTTTTGTTTAGCATAGACCAGAGGGTTCGGGAGCAAATACATCATACAGGCAGGTTCAGCACTTACTACATTGCCTAGGACTCCTTGCATTGAGCTGGGAGTTCTTGGATATAGATCAACCATTCTTGTTTTTGAATACAGATATATAATTTCGAGCAAACGTGTCTGTATCCCTATGACTGTGCGTCTTGTCCGTTGAACCTGTGAACGCTTTAGGTGAGCCGGTATGAACATCTATTTCAGCATAGGTAGGCATCATTCCTTATCGCATTATTAAGACTTCCTCGATTGATAATAGACTTACGAATGATAATTATGTGCCATTCTGGTGAGATACTATTCACACGTGCTGTGGCATTTGGGCATTAAGGGCAACCGGACATGCTCATTATCATTATTTGGTAGATACTAACGTTAGCTTCCCGTACTCGGAAAAGGCCTAGTATACGGACGGCAGCAGTTGACGAAATATATACGTGACAAAGGAACTGATGTAATCGTTTTGATACGAAATCGGAGGGGAGCATATAGGGTACGTATCGTACATGGGACTGAATCCCTTCGAATTAGCCTTCGACTTTTCAGAGCAGTAAAAAAACACTTTTTTCATAAGATTATTAGTTGAGACATCAAGAACTACAAAACCAATGCACTGAAGTCGAGGGTAACGGCACAATCCTGCTGACTGAACTTCGTTCCGATGGCATTCTTTTACTAGGGTTGAGGCTTTTGACCAAAGAGTCGATGCTAGAGCCTGTTACAGACACCATTGCGCAAGCTGCTGCGAATATGGACGGCACCAATACCGCATCAAACGATTGGCCGATTCGGTTCTATTTATACCTGAAAGCAGGTAGTCAGATGATACCCAATAAGCCATGATGTGCTGATAGCTCATCAACCAGTCATGCACACACTTTTAAAGGCTGGCATCGGTCAGCTCACTACAAAGGGAAAGAAACAAAACCCAAGCCTGGCCTCAAACGAATGCGAGCGCGGTAAGTACTGTAGGTTGGGTACCACAACAGCGGGAACGAGGGCTCACAAAAAGGTACGTTGTGTAGGGTTGCATTGCAGCAGCAAAGACAACAGCAACTGAATATCTGCTGCACATGACCGCCAAAAGCCTTGTGCTCTTCGTCTCTTCCCACCTCCTCGGGTTTTAAGCACAGACTCGGAGAGAAAGAAAAGGGGTCCTTCAGCTTTGCTAAGAAGGATACATGCACCATGGAGATTTCCGGTGGCTGGCGAAGGTGGTTTCGCTAGACTTAACCTAGGTCCGCATTTGGGGCTTAAAGCTGAAGTTGAATGACTCCTCGATGTCTGGGATACAGTTTCCGTATTTGTGGGTTAAAAACAGGAGGATTGCCTAGAAGAGCCAAGGGCGGAGGCCGCCTATAGCTAGCTACCTTAGGGCAAGGTATGGATGGTGTGTATATCTGGATCAAAGCACGGTATCTAGGTGTGCTGTTGCCACCATGGGCTCAGGTAACCGCCGGCTACCTGAAGCGCTTAGGTGAGAGGAAATAAGTACCTGGAAAGGTAGCAATTATTTGTTTTCATTTAATATTACAGTGATGAGACATTGAATTCTAGGTTGAGGAGCGTTACCACGGCAGTTGGACAAAATGTGAGATCTTGCATGGCCTTTTGGTGGGGGAAGACCCAGAAAACAGGTCCAGCCCCCAGCCTTACAGAGGTTAATGATCCGCCCGATCTTTACTAAGCCCTCAGAGGCTGGAGCAGGAAGCCTAAGGCGTCCTTAGCCAGCGTTAGTTTGACCTAATCTACAGTTAACGGGACATTTCATTACCGTTCATGGCTGAACGGCTGAAGCTGCTCATCAAGGGGAAGTCTTGTCCATTCCACATATTCTCTTCTCGTCTTTTCTGTATCGTGTTTCCTTTACCATTCATTCTCGTGCATATCGTTCGTTCCTTCTCGATAACCAAGCATTTATTGGATCGTCAAATCCTTCGTTGATTGATCGACTGTCCCTCTTTTGCGCGTCGTGCCCCGCCCTCACGAGAGCGATCGATCCGTACCGTAGCGTACCGTTGAAACTATTACCCCGGGCCAAGAGCTCATTATCTTGAACTATCAAGGCATTGCTCAATAATGTCCAGAACTGCACAATATGGCGTACCAAGATGACCGGGCTGGAGAGCCCTTCCAAACTTACGAGCCATATCATCCTGCTGGCTCTGCAGCCGCATCGCAAAGGCCTGTAATAAACCAACCACATCTGAGCCATCGCGTCTCTGCCATGACGGTATACTCCGACGATAATTCGTACCCTCAACTGCACGGCCGCGAATCCATGGTGTCTCTCGACTCCTATGCAGGAAACTCGAGTCCTCCTCAACAGGAATACGACGGGCATTCATACGCTGCTGGATCTAACTGGTCCGCGTCTTTTGGTTATAATGGAGCTGGAGGATCATACGCGCCTGTGTCGGCAGCTGGACCTCCGCCTTCACGTTTCCCATCCAGAGCCAAGCGTGCCTATGGCTCATCTCTCGGAAAAACTATTCCAGAAGAGAGCACTGAAGATGAGGCATACGATTTGTCATTGCTTGGTGGTGCAGCTCCGATGGGTCACTCTAGCCGCTACGACCCGATAAATGAAGACGAGGAAGATGTGTCTCCTGGCTTCGACTTGAGCGCCGCGCTAGGCCCAATGACCTCGCACGATGAGGTTTTCGTCAAGAAGCTTCAGGCACAGGAGGCTAGCGGTATGTTGACGGGCGGTTTGGGCCAGGGTTTCCAAGCGGATGTCAAGATGCGCGATGCCGAACTCTTGTCGTCGACCCCAACCGTCCAGAGAAGCCTTTCGCGATCCTTTTCGCGTCGCAAACAACCGGCACATCTTGGTCGGTTTGAGACTATTCGACAGAGAGGACAGGACGAGGCCAACCGGAAAGGAGAAGTCATCGAGGTGATATTGGAGGAAGGACCAGGCGCCGACTTGAGTAGCATCGAGGGACTTAGCACCGTTGCGTCTAATGATTTCCGCCGATCAACTTTCCCAACTAAGGAGGGCAAGACAGAGATATTCTATCCTCAGCCAAATTGGAAACCTCCAACAATGCGATGGCCTTATCTCACATTGCTGATTATAATCTCGGTCGTGTTGGCTGTTGCGCAGGAATATCTCTTCCAACGATTTCACAAAAAGCCCATTGTCAAATTCAGGTCACCTAAGGATATAGACACCTTTGTCTATTTTGCTGTTAAATTCTTGCCGACAGTAGTTGCGGTCACTTTCGGCGTATTCTGGCAGTTCACCGACTTCGAAGTCCGTCGTCTGGAGGCTTTCTACCAGTTATCCAAACAACAGGGTGCTCTAGCTTCCAAGTCAATCAATGCCGACTATGTCACAAGCTTCAGCTTCTGGCGTCCTTTTCGTGCAATCAAACTCGGCCACTATGCTGTAGCTCTGTCTTCCTTTGCCTCGACAATAGCCGTTTCTCTTGTACCAACATGTGCAGCTGCGTCGATAATACTTACACCAAGCCGAAAGGACCGCATTGAAAACCCCAGTGACATGAAGGAGATATTTGTCGCTTCAGTCTGGTCTCGACTTTTGACGGTAACTTTGGTGTTATGTGCAGTCATGGGTTGTGGCTTGCTATATGTTCTACAGACTCGGCGATCAGGCTTACTCTCTGATGTGAGAGGCATTGCCGGTCTTGCTAGCATGGCTGTTGTGAGCCATGTCCTAATGGACTTCAAGGACATGGATACAGCCAAGCATAAAGACATTCACCAGAAGTTGAAGCGTCGTCGATACATGTTGAGAAATTCCTCGCTTGCACCTTACGAGGGCACAAGCACAAAGGTGGAAATTGACAGCGAACAGGATGACGGGGCCCATCTCTCTGAGCACCCGCATCCCCTGATGCTGCGTCCAATGGGATGTATTCCATTCATCATTGGGTTGATAGCGTTTGCAGTATTGATCCCAACCTTTCTCTTCACTCCCGCGCAGATCATCACAGACAAGGCTGCCTGGGTCGTCACGGCGTTGGCTGTCATTCTCAAGCTATGCTGGGGTGCGATGGAGACATCAGTTCGTATGATGGAGCCTTACTATATTCTTTCGAAGCGACACGCGCATTCAAAGGTTCTTACTCTCGATTACACAGCGTTACCGTTCGCTTATATGCCTCTGCGAGCTCTCTTAAACGGTCACTTTCTGGTATTTCTTGTCGGATTTGGCTCTGTCATGGCTGAGTTCCTGACGATCCTTGTGACAAGCCTTGCCACGGTGGATGGGCAAGACTTTATGACGGGATATGGAATGAACAAATACAACAAAGGGAAATTGAAGGACGACAAGGAGGAGAGTGAACTACTCAATTCTGGGCAGGAGACGATACGCTCGTTCTATATAACTCTGGGTGCCACATTGTTTATATTGATCTACATGTTTGTTGTTTCAAACATGGTTTTCTTCCGCCGACGCCATCCTTTCCTGCCGCGTCAGCCCAACACTATTGCGTCAATTCTGGCTTTTATCCACCAAAGCAAGATGTTGTATAATTTTGTGGGGACCTCAAAACTGAACAACACTGAGATGGCGAAGAAATTGGATGACGGCAAAACCTATGGGCTGGGATGGTTTACCGGAAGAGATGGACAGACGCACTGCGGAGTGGACCAGGAAGAGCTCACAAGTTCTTACAAGCATGGCGTCGACTATACGACGATGAATAATCCATGGAACGCACAATGGGATGTGCTGTAGAATGCGCAATGTATGGTATGATTACGCATTCAGGCCTGCGTATGGCTATATTTCATAGGTTTTACAACTTTGGGATGGGTTCGGGACTGGAGTTTGGTAACTTAGATATGTGGCATTGATAATGGAATCTGATGCTTCTGGCTCATCCATAGGCCGTTCTCGAAACATGAGCATCAAGACAAAGGCATGACTTTTGTTAGGATTGCGACGACCGAAACATGTAATGAGACCCGGATAATGATGAACCGGAATGGTCACGATTCATATTCTCGCTTAGTGCTATGCTCTTTGCTCTATCACGCTTGGCATGAATTTTGATGGGGATAGCCCACGTCGATCATACTCGATATCTTGGTATCAGTGGGTTTCGAGTTGACGCGCCCATGCTCCATATAGTTTTTGACGCTTATGTTTGAGAAATGTATCGTCTGTCCAGTTACAAAACCTGTAACATTCCTCAGTGGATGATGCCCGCCTTTCGAGGCGTGATGGACACCTCTCTTTAGTTAATCTCAATCTCTTTGTACGTGCGCGAAGGTGTCTAGTACGCCGTTGACGACGATCTGCCATTGGCTTCTGGAACGCATACCCCTGAATCGAGGCTGTGAGGGGTGGGGGATGTTGGAGATCTGGAAATCAGAGACCCAATAGAAACAGAGAGCGGGCGGTTCTTGGTTTAATGAGCAGAATTTCTTTCGTTGTGACTGACAACGACAGTGTGGGAACGGTCTATATGGACTGTTGAAACTCGATTGTGGTTTTTGGACTGCAAATAGAGGGGAGTTACGGCATCGCTATTAAGTTTTAAGATCCATCTGATGAATCTTGTTAAATATTCTCCGAATACAGATAGATTGGGTTATTAGATAGTTGCCAGAAAGCGTCACTGGGACTCGTTTGTGTTTATGGATGCTGGCTGCATATTATCTTATCTGCCAGTGAGCTTACATCATGTGAAGCGGAGTTGTAGACAATTTGCAGGTGACAGAAGAACACGAGTCTTGGCATCATCATTGAGATTGGATCCATGAAAGTCTATCGATAACTCAAAAGTTGAGCTTGATTTCGACAATTTTTCTGATAAGGCTAGATGTACGCGTGATTCTGGTAGAGGCAAAGCATAACTGTCTCAAATTCGATATTGTCCACATTCCCCATCTCGTAATAGTGAGCAAATTCATACAAGATTTCTCTGCAGACGGACATGCCGAAAGTACTGTTTCCAAGAAAAAAAAAGAAAAAAAAAACACGACGGCAAGTAAGTAGCCCAGGAACAACCAAGACAGTACGAGACAGCACCTCAGTACACAGCCTCTTTGCGCTTGACTATCGCAATTCGCCCACCTTTAATGACCGAACAGCTGAAAGGACAGACCTGAAGAAACGGACGTAAGAAGCATAACATCTGGGAGCAAGGGGCATCGGCAGAGTTACAGGTTCCAGAGTGAGAGTGCAGGGTGGGGCCCTGAGGGCTGTGCAAGCCTTAGTTAATTAGACACGACCTGTAACAATGCGAGCTACCTCATGTCTATGAGAGATGGTACCCGTACCCTGAGGAATATTGCCTTGCTTCCTCTATTGTTGGAAGAGTTCGTTCTTTACTGACAGTATGGGATGCCGCCCAGGCCTTGGACTTTGACCGGCTCTGCTGGCACCTGGAGAGACCCACCACGCGACCTTTCAAAGCAAGAGTCGTTGACATAAACACTGGTTACACTACTGCGTGTTATGGCACAAAACCGGAAATGTTGATGTTTTCCAATGCCCAAAACGTGGATCATGCATCGAATCATCAAATAATGCTTTCTGACCTTGTTTATGCGACGTGACGCCGTAACTAACCAACCTCTCGAATGCCAACCTCTTGTCGATTGCGTTTGCAGCGACAACGCAACCAATATAAGCTTGCACCAAGATCTACGGCAACAATGGGTCTCTTGCAACCATAATCCTCACATTTCCCTCAGTCGACGTTTTGGCCAGCCCGAAACATCCGCCCTCAGTACGTACAACATATCGCTTCGTACGCGGAGTAAATAGACAAATTTGGAACTCGTTTTCTAGGGGTAAGACTTCGTCGCTAATAGGTGACAAAAGTTAGTACCCACAAAGTATATACTGTTAGAGTCGATACGAGATCGTCACCCCATACTTGTGCAAGCATCTACACACATTGACTTCCGCTTGGCTCAGCGCTTGGCCTACATTCCAGGTACCTGCACAGCCTCCAGAGTCATGATCTAGGGGGGTTGGGCCTGAGACGTGCTAGCATCAATACATTGCTTGTGGTGGTTGAATACGACGCAGCGCATGTGAATATAACAAAACTCTATTATCTGACTTTTGCCTTCATCCTTGCGGCGGCTGAGCATTTCCAAACCAATTCCGCTGCTGCTCTCCAGCAAAGCGAAGAAAAAACCCATCAAATAAACAACAGGCTCTTCAGAGACAAAGGCCAATTGGCATATGTAATATGTGACTCCCCTATCACACGCAGGCCCCAAGACTAGACTAAACCAATCCTGTCCCTCCAGTCCCCACTTCACCGCACTCGTGAAGGACCACCCACCCCCCTGTCCCCCTTCGACTGTACCACGTATGCATCAATTTACTTGCTAGGTACTTGCCGCTATTACGAACGCCAACCAGGTCAGGTCGTACCTGCTTCCTGCTGCCGCTACCACTACTACCAGGTTCCCGATCCCTACCTCCCTCCCTTCTGTCTGTCTCCTTCCCTTGGGCTGTTGCCACTGGTCTTCCTTTTCCCTCTCGTCTCCCCCCACACAACATATTCATTTCATTCATCATCCGTGACAACGGGAAAAAACAATCCATATCGACGACGACGAGACGACCAAACGCTGTCTCTATCAGCCACGCCTCGTCGCGGAGACGACTTCTCGCCTCGGCCTTTCGCTAATTAACTTTACTTCTTTATTATCGCCTTATTCCGTTCCTAATTGTACGCCAACCTGGCTTTACCTTCGCTATCCATCTACCCAAAGCCTTTCTAGAACATCACGTCTCTTGAAAGTCGTATTCGTCGCTTTGGCTAATACCTTATCGACCACCCTTCCCGTGGGCACTGCTTGACGTGTACTCATAATCTTGACTGTTGGAAGGACTGGCAATATACCGCGGACTCCTGAAGAACGACGACAACGACTCTTCGACCGAACGAAACGACCCGACCGATCAAGAATTCGATCTTTATCACTTGGCTACGTAGTCACGATGTGGTCTTGCATTATGAAGCCACTGGCGGTCCTCGCCTCAGTGGCTGCTCTGGCTTCGCCCGTCTCGGGTGAGAAGATTCTCTACTCCAACTCGCTCAACAGTTGCCAAAAGGACAATGGTTTCAAAGCTACGCTCTTCAACGTCGCGCTGACACCAAACAATGGCTCCGCCTTTGTCAAGGCCGTGGCAACCTCGTCTATTCAGGGCAAGGTTATTTTCGACATTCGACTCTCCGCATATGGCTATCAGTTCCTTCAACAGACCGTGGATCCTTGCACAATTAATCTTGCCGGTCTCTGTCCCATGGTATCTGGAAAAATTCCCTTCAAGTTCAACTTGCCAGTTGGTAAAGAAAACCTCAAACAAGTACCCGGAATTGCCTACAGTGTCCCCGATCTCGACGCTACTGTCCGTGTTTATGTCAATATGTCCAGCACCGGTGAGAGTGTCGCATGCGTCGAAGCTGATTTCTCCAACGGAAAGACAGTTGATCTCAAGGGTGTCAAGTGGGCCACTGCCATCATTGCTGGCCTCGGCCTGATTTCCTCTGCCGTCGTTTCCGGGGTTGGTCACGCCAACACTGCAGCACATGTCGCTTCTAACTCGCTTTCCTTGTTTGGCTATTTCCAAGCTCAGGCTATTCTTGGTCTTACCAGCGTCGGACTCCCCCCCATTGTTTCCTCTTGGACTCAGGATTTTCAGTGGTCGATGGGCATCATTCGCGTTGGCTTCATGCAGGATATCTTCACCTGGTACCAACGAGCAACTGGCGGCACACCAGAGTCCATTCTTTACAATGTTCGTCAGGTTTCAGTTGAGGTTCAGAAGCGAAGCCTGCAGGCTGCTTCTACCAGTATCGATCTCTTCAAGCGCAGCGCAGCCATGATGCCTCGGAGCATCACGGAACCCATTGGTCATGCTGCAGGGGCTCTGGCCAAGCGAGCCAACATACAAACCGAGGATGGTACCTACATTGTGTATGGTATTCAGCGAGTGGCTTTTAAGTCCAGAATTGAAACCACCAACCTGTTCATGACCGGCCTCACTTTCTTTTGCATTTTTGTGGTTATTACATGCCTGGCCATTGCTGCCTTCAAAGGAATTTGCGAGCTCTGCGTTCGTCAGAAGTGGATGGCTGCGGACAAGTTTTTGGAGTTTCGCAACGGCTGGATGACTGTCTTGAAGGGCATCCTTTTCCGTTTGACGCTAATCGGTTTCCCTCAGATGGTTATCCTTTGTCTATGGGAATTCACTCAGCAGGATTCGCCTGCCGAAGTTGTTCTCGCTGTCTTCTTTCTCTTGGGAATGACCTTTACACTAGCTTGGGGTGCCAGCAAGGTTATCCGCATCGCTCGCCGCTCCGTTGCCATGCACAGAAACCCAGCCTATATCCTCTTCTCAGACCCCCAGGCCCTCAACAAGTGGGGTTTCCTCTACGTTCAATTCCGAGCTTCCGCCTACTACTTCATTGTTCCTGTCCTTGTCTACACTGTGGTCAAGGCCATGTTTGTTGCTTTGGCTCAGAAGAATGATGTTGCCCAGGCTGTCGGATTCATCATTATTGAGGTCGGTTTCCTGATTGCCGCCTCAGTTCTTCGACCCTGGATGGATAAGCCCACCAACTCGTTCAACATTGCCATTGCTGCTATCAACTTCATCAACGCCATCTTCCTTCTCATTTTTTCCAACGTCTTTGGACTCCCTAAGATTGTTGTCGGTGTTGTCGGTGTCGTGTTGTTCGTTTTGAATGCTGCTTTTGCTCTTATTCTTCTTCTCATGCTCATCGTCTCAACGGCCTTGGTCTTCTTCCGCAAGAACCCCGACGCCCGATACCAGTTCATGGCCGACGATCGTGCCTCATTCATGAAGTCTCAAACTCAGGTTAACGCCACAACTGAGCTTGACGCTCTTGCAGCTACCGCCCGAGGCGACAAGGCTGGGTATAGCAACAAGCACCTCGATCTCGACGAGGAGGATTCAGTGTCTTCTGAGAGTTTGAGAAGACGAGCTGAGATGAACAACCAGTCCCAATCTTCATTCCAACGGGGCGATGTTCCTCGATCTCCTGTGAACCCTGCCATGCCGCTCTTCCCGGCTGACGGACGACCGGCAAGCCCGTTCCGCAATGCGTCACCAAACCCATACCAACAGTCGGCACCAAATCTCTCTCAACAACGGTCAGCAGGTGACAGTAGCCCAGGTGGTTACAGATCACAGAATAATGCCAGGTAAGCTTTTGCGCTTGATTCGGAAGATATTGCAGAGATTGACCTTTCTTTAGTCCTTGGCAGCGTGGTGCCGGTTACGAGCACTAGTGGATGTAACTGAGTGTCCATTTATTTCATGACAAGCTTCCAACTGAGGCCACCATCATCGGGAAAAACCCTGCATTTGAAGCAGCTTTGTTGGTGCGAGGCCGGCCCAGCAACAAAACCGTTTAGGTTTTTGCTGTAGGCGATAAAGAGTGAGCTCTTGACTTGGAGCCGTTAATTGACCCTATCTACGCTAAGACCGTGTTTTCTTTTATTTATTTGTTTTGCCCTTTTTATTTTTTGGATGGTTTGTCGCAAGCATGACGACGGCGTCTGCGATGAGACTTGGCGTTGGCGATCATCGAAACCCTAGTGCTCTAACGAGTATTTGCTTTGTATATATAAACAGTATCGGGAAGAAATGAGGGAATATGATTTTTCCATTGGACTGGGATAGCTCAGGCATCAGTCTATGTTGATGTCCGAGGGAGGACGCTGCAACTTAGAAGATGTGGCAGTGGGGAACTTGACTTCCCATTACCTTGTATCCAAATAAAAAAAACCAAAAATTTCAACAACTGCCGTATTTCCCAGGTGAATGATAGTCGTCGGTAATGGGCCGCCTGGTCAGCTTCGTGTTTAGGTCTGCACATAATCCAAGAAATTGCTGTTTACTTTATTGTGTCTATGGGAAAAGGTCTTTCGAGCGACTGTAACTTCTGTGATGAATGGACAACTTTGTAAAACCAGCCATCGCAGCGATTGCAAGCTTCCTATTCTCACCCACATCCTCCATACAACAACCAGGACGTTGAGAAGGAAAATACCAAATACCAAATACCCAGCCTCCCCAACCATCCTTAGAAATACAAAAAATTACCCCATATATCTGAATGGAACAGCAAGGCTTGCGTTAAACGAGCGGCTTTGAGATACAAGCGAGACAAAGCAATACTACTTTGGGTCTTGTGGTATGACTATTGATACACGAAGAAAGGTATATAGAAGCAAGCAAACGAATCGAATTCAGAAATGTAATTTTGTGAGACCACAAAGGTCCCTGGGCCAGTAGGCTGAAAAGGTGGCAAGACTTGTTAATGAGAATTCTAACAAAGGGAATAGATATAGCTGATAGATTGCTAAGGTTGATGTTCTCTCGTGTTCGATCCGAGACCGAAAGAATGCGCGAAGGCTGAGGAATAAAGTGAATGGATGGAAAAGAGAGATATAAGATTATTGAGAAACGCCGTCGTCGGATTGTGATAGTGAAGAGGGTAGTGTCTGTCGCATTTGGCGATGAATGTCGTTTGTTGTCGTGATGAGTGTTTGTTAGCCTCTTGTAAATAGGCTCCCTCCCCCCTTTCCCCTTCTACGCCCATCCCTTCCTTTAGTTCCAATTCAAATTGTGCTTGTCTCGCCGCCAACACCAACACCTGACACTTGATTTCTGCCATCCTATGTCATTTCGTATATTACCC